>JAAQRG010299719.1:0-15044 GCA_011634625.1 Babylonia areolata
AACCAGTGTTCAATGCCAAACAGTACTGTACAGACAAGGGAGGTAACAAACCAGTGTTCAATGCCAAATGGTACTGTACATGCAAGCAAGGTAAAGAACCAGTGTTCAATTCCAAACGGTACTGTACATGCAAGCAAGGTAAAGAACCAGTGTTCAATTCCAAACGGCACAGCCCAGACAAGGAAGGTATAGCACACAGCTTACATGCAGCAGGGTGTGCAGGATGCCGGTGTAGTTGCTCTCTGTGTGCTGAAGCTCCTGCACCACCTGTCTCCGCTTGGACACCTTGCTGGGCGCCACCACTGGCTTGTTCTCCACGTTCTCTATGCTGCTCTCTGGCAAAACACCCCCCCTCAATGTGTCAATACTTCAGGAAAGATTGAAATGTTTTGTCTTCTCAAATGTTACTGTCAAAAGAGATATTCATAAATAAGGGAGGAAATAATTAATCATAAAGTTCATATGCATAACAGACAATAACAAGCTTGTTCACTGCCTCCCATCTTATACATAGATTTGGGAGGGAAAAATTAATCATAAAGTTCATATGCAATACATAAAAAAACAAGCTTGTCCACTGCCTTCCCTCCCTCCCAAATTTCTGTCAGTTTCACAAAGTTATAAGGTGTGCTATTTTCTTGTTATCATCTGGTCATAAGATCTAAGATCACATCACTGAATTAGGTCTGTTTACCTGTATCTGATTACAAAATTTAAGTCCACATAATCATATTAAATCTGTAATAACAAGACTTGTGACCGTATCATCTATTTATCACTTCAGGTTCAAATGTTCACACCCTGCAAGACAAAATTTTGTACATCATTCATAGCACTGCTCACAGCATTCACAAAAATCAAACTATTGATCTGTAACCACAAGTGACCATGTCACCTGTTTATCACTTAATCAAAGTTCATGTTCAAACCTATAATACATGTTGTTCGCAACTTCAGTCACACAAGACCTCTCAGGACACACCATTCACCCCTCATCCATCAACTTACAAGGCTAGTGACCATGCCATCTGTTTATCACTCCATCTCTGTTCATGTTCAAACATTCACAGCCTACAACACATATCATTTACCACTCCATTAACACAAGACCGCTGCTGACAAAATCTAAAGGACTCACTATTCTCCCCTCTGGTGATCATGTCACATGTTTATCACTTCATCATAGTTCGTATTCAAACGTTCACAGCCTACAACACATATCACTCCAATCACACAAGATCCCTGCTGACAAAAACTAAAGGACACACCACTCCATCAACTTACGGGAGGTGTCATTCCTGTCTGGGGTGCGGGAGGCGTCCAGGAAGGAGTTGGGACTGAGGGAAATGCCCGACACTTCCTCTGAGCGCCGCTTGAAGGAGTAGGGGGATCCCTGCTCTCCCTCCACCGCCAGCTGCTTCAACCGCTTCCGCTTCCGGGACCTGGCCCGTAGACTGGTGGTGGACATGGACCTCTCTGGCTCTGTTGGGGACTGTTGTAATGACGGCAAACAACAACCAGTTTATATCTTCAGTCAACATAAACAATGGCTTAAAGAAAAAAAAAAGTGTTTGAAAGAAGACAAGCTGTGTTCAGATTTATAAGTAGACATGACTGCATTAGCCAACTAACTGTCAGAATAGGAAGGCATCTCTTGCCAGGCTAACCTAGTTTGCAGTGCACCATTTCCATTTTGTTCTCTATTGATGCCATGATAAGTCATGGAGAGCTCCATGTCAATGCAAATAAGGTATTTTTCACCTACAAGATGCCACACAACATATTTGTTTTCAAATAAAATACCTAGACCAATCATTAACAAACAGAAACAAAGAAAAAGGCACATCAGAGACACCAGTGTCATTTACATGGCCAATGTGACAAATGCTCAGCATGTGTTTGTGACTGAAGAGGTCTACACAGAATCATCACCTAAACGAGCTTTATCTTTTTTCTTTTTTTTAACACACCAATCACTCAACTTAGAAGGAACAGGAATGAATCAAAGAAGAAAGAGAAAGAAAAAAACAAAAAGGTGCAAACCAAATATACATTAGACTCAAAACCAGTCACAATGTTTTGTCATTCCAAGCGTGTCAAAACCAGAATTCTTCTTTTCTAACTATCAAGAGGTATGTCACTAAATCCCCCCACCCCCTCCCAAATAACGGTCTTCCCACTCCCAGTTACCTTACCTGATGGAAGAGATACAACTGTTCCTCAGCACAGGCTGCCATCTGGATACAGCCCCAGAACCACTGAAACACCAGCACATTTCCTTACTGGTCACAAGAGCAGGGATCACCCACCACCTCATCAGCACATGTTAATACCACAAAGTCAACACATGTTAAATAAAACATTCACTCATGCCTCAAAACTGTAGACACAGACATACATCACATCAGTGATCCACATCAGAATACAGTGCCTTGTAACGTTCATGTGATTTAAGAATACTCAGTTGTAAATGAAGTTAAATGCCAGGCACTTGCGAAAGATGTTTTTCAGGTGTTGTCTGCAGCTTCTATTACCAACAGGATAATCATTATCCGATCACTTCCAAAGCTTCAACTGTTACTCTAGGTGCATTACAATGCTGATAAAAACTCAGGAATGAAAATAAGTTGAGAACATTTATAATGAAAGCAAAGTACTCAACTCCTCGCACAAAAACAAGAGGCAAAAACTGAAAACATATACAGACGCAAACTTGCACTGAGCTTGCCTTACGCACCCACACATGAAATAATCCAACACCTTCTTGGTGAATGGCATTCTTTACGTGAAAAAAAGGGGTGTTTTAAAAACAGTATCTAGCAATTCCAGGCAAATTATTCAAGGACTGAAAACACAGCTATGTTAGGCAAAGGGCTGTTGGACAGTTTTTTCACAGTTGGCTTCATTGCAGTACAAACACTATCATCACAGTATGCTAAATGTGTCATGTCACCTACCTCTCCCCTGACGATCAGGCCGGGTACATTGGAGATGGGTGGTAGCTCCTTCACCGTCATCTCATCCACCACCAGGTGTGTGGCATCCTCACTGCCCACTGTGGTGTGGGATCCCCCTGCACAGCAGCGGTCACTGTTTTGTCAATACATCTTCACACTGGGGACTGTTAACGCGTCAAACATAGGTTTCCGTGTGCATTTGTTTGTCACTTTGTTTTCTTATGAAACTGAAAATTCATCCTGATGACACTGTGTGTATATGTGTCTGTGTATGTGTATTTATCTACCACACACTGACACAGACAGGACGCTTTGGTAACTGGATATGTCAACCTGTTGGTAAATAAGTGTGTGCATGCACATGAAGTAAATCACACATAAATGTATGTGTATGTATGTGTATGTGAGGATGCCTACACGACAAATGAAGAGCACATAATATGTGCACAAATGTATACATCACAACATATCCCTTCCTCATGAGGCAGGGACTGAGGGAGTGTGCAGGTACTCACCGTTCTCCACAGTGAGTTCCTCCATGTGAGTCTGTTCATCGGCATTAAAGCCAAGGAAGCTCAGACAGCAATCAAAGAAGGGTTTTACTCTGTACTCCATCTGAAACGACACACAAATCACCTGAGTTACTGATGGCTTATCACCAAAGGGAGGAAGGGTGGAAGCGAGCAAAGAAATAACTTTCATCTTACTGAAGGAAAAAAGAAGAAGAAAAAATGAAAAAAAAAAGAAAAGAAAAAAGAATGAGATGGTAAACAATGACATAAAAAGAACAATCAAGTATCAATGAGGGACGACAGCATGTCTATAATTAACACAGAATTGGGTTTCAAATGAAAAAAAAAGTGGAATGTAAAAAGTTTGTAAAATTGTTTCAAATGAAATGAATAACTGGGGAAAAAACATTTGATAATAATCACTAACATCGTAATTCAACTTGCTGAATCTGGCACCTCTATAAAGCACAGTTACCAACTACCCAAATACTTGTGTTTGGAAACAAATATCTGTATCAACAACTCTCTTGCAATCTCGCCCTTCAACTTGGAGACACAGCAAAGAATTAGGAAATAAGAAATTTGTTTCTCTGTGCAACATTTATTTCATTTTAACAGACAAAAATGGATAAAGTGAGAAAAACCACTACCAACTTCAAAATGAAGTAAACTTGTTAGCAGGAATTACAGACATTCTTAAACTGAAAAGAGTTATAAATTGTTTTATAAGAAACTAAAAAAACCTCATCAATCAAAGAAAAGCTTGCAAAATGTCCATGACTGTGCCAGAAAGTAAGTTCTATGACTGAGGAGTGAAGGACGAGGTGGCTACCATGCTGTCAGAGTTGGCATTGATGTCCAGGTTGTAGCGCTCTTCCCACAGCCGCTCCACCCACCGGGCACTCATGATGGGCATCCCCATCGTCATGGCATACTGTCACACACCAACACATACAGTTCACACACATCATGTGTCACACCACAGCTCAAATGATATGCAAAATTTTAAGCCAAAAATATGTCGCAGTACAGCATTAATGTCAACGTATGACCTGTCACTTCAAACATACATCACGATACAGTTTATAAAATAAAGTGTAAAGTATAGTCTTTTCACATAGTCCTCAATGGATCTCAGAATCCTCATCATCAATAATCATGAAAAATCTTTCTTCACTTCTGCCACTTTCTGCCTGCTGTCAGTGAAAAGTGTGATCAAAGTTTCCATTTCTTTCACACTTTTAGATCAACAGTGATTCTGTGCCCGTCTTTCCTTTCTGCAGATTCTGGGGAACCTTTTACCTAATTAAGAGTGGCAGTCTCCACAGTGGACACTGTAAGTCCAGCACCACAAGCAAAGCTGTTTCTGCTGTTCACGGGGGAAATAGCAGGTGATGTCCTGATTATGCTGGATTAAACAGGAAACCACCGAGCCCCACCCAAAGTAATTCAGCAGCAGTGAAGGACCTCCTGGTGATGGTCTCATACTAACTGACCAAAAACTGACAGCTCCTCGCCACTGTTAAAGGGTGTGCTGCAGATGGCTTTGCATGGAAATCTGGATGTTAGCAGCTTGTAAATGATGCTGCTGTAAAGGCATATCTATTGAAACAAATAAAATACTGGAAAGAAAGAAAAGAGATCTAATAACATAAAATAATCAAATGAAGAAAAACTCCAAAACAATTGCACACCCTGCACACTCCTGCCCCCACCAGCCCTTAGTTTTTGCACTGACTGACCTTGTATTTTTCTCCCCCTGTGCAGTTAGCGATGAGATGCGTGACCTTTGGGGTCATGTCTCTTCTGACACTGCCTCCCATGTGGTGAACCAGATCCACCAGGTGGCCCTGTCAGCATCAAAATCACCAGGATTAAAAATGAAATGAATTAAAAAAACGAAGAGATAGCTCATGTATAAATATCTATTCACTGTTTCACAAATTTACACAGAACAATGGTAATATCATCCAGATATCTGTACCATATTCAGCATAACTTCATATTGTCCTCTGAAAGTGAAAGTACATTTTCCATTAATAATAATTATCAAAATTCAAGACATCTTCCATTTTGTTACAGATTAGTTATCCAGGCAGAAAGGATTTTTTTTCAAAAATTCTATATGGTCAGAACTGACATTTCCATTCTCTGTTAGTGTTATAGAATCATTATCCAACCTGAAGTGACTTTCAATTTTATGTTACAGAATAATCATCTTTTCAGACAGAACATTCACTTCTCCATTACAGATTAACTGTCCAACAGAATAACCGTCCAATCGTAAAAGTTAAAATTTGGAAAATTGCAAAAAAAAAAGTTACAAACTGTATAAAATACGTACATAAACAGATACTTTCCACTTAATCCATATTTGAAATCAGCTGTTTACACTCATTTAAATTCTTTAAGAAATGCATATTCTTTGTTATATTATCAAGATGTATAAATACTATGGAAAAGAAGAATCCTTAGAATGTCAAGTTTCATTCACTGTGCCCATTCACTGTGCCAGAGAAACTGAAAAATCATATATACCTGAGAGTGGGACTCCCCAGAAACTTTTCTCTGAAGGAGTCTTAGAACCCCCTCACTGAACTGTGTTTCGTTCCAATGAACCTTAATTGTAGGTTCTGAGTTGCACCACATAAATACAAGTGGGTTTTTTCCCCCATCTTATACAAACTCAGGATGCACACAATAAGCAAGCTCTGCTGAAGTCTGAGTGTTTTAAAGCATAACACAAACTAACACCAAATTGTAAGAAATCAGAAAACCATTTCTATAAAAACAAGCAGGCATACCGGTAGTCTGATAGTGCAAGAAAAAGAGGCATTTAACCAGGAATTTAAAAGCCAGTGTATTAGTTCATCTGAAGGAAGAAGTGTGCAATTCCTGTGTATGCACACAGTAAGCATGGCAATGAGAATGCATACATAACAATGTAATAAAGACTTGAAGTTGATCAGATGATAAACCTGAAATAGTGTCCCAACTAACATATAAGAAAGGTAGAGGAAGCATAAAATTGAAGTATCAAAAGCCACCACAGCTGCCCAGCACACAACACTGACATTTCTGTACAAAAAGCAAGAAAAGACAGACGGGAGTTGATTTAACTCAACATGAAACACCTTTCTGAGGAACAAGTCAAAATTAAACTAACTCAATGTATCAGCATCAGTCTGTGTCAAAATAAATAATGAATGATCTTTTTTTTTTAATGGATAGATATATGTTATATCTATGCTCAACATTATTAACATATGCTACACACATGCTGTATAACTTACTACAAAGCAATAAATGTCATCCAATGCATTTCCTCTTTCTTATATTAAAGACAGTCTCTTGTTTCCTTTATTACATTCTGTATCCATAGCCAAAATGTAAAGCAATTCCTGAGCATGTATATATTTCTTTACAGTAACACCAACAAGTATCTTTTCCTGGTCTAAAAATCATAATAAAGTAACTGATAAGCTGCTGATTACCCTTTTTGATACATATTAGTTTTCAGGGTATAATCAATTCATACATTCCGAAGATAGAAGAGCAAGAATTTGTTATTCTATGTTATGGAGAACACTGACCCCCCAAAAAATCTAAGCAGTGTCACATGTGAGGCTGATACAGATGCTGTTACTGTTAAATATTTGTACGTTTAATGCACTTATCTATCAATAGGTATCTCTTTGACTTAATCAAGCACCAATTTTCGCAGTTTATACGCAAAGTACAAAGTTAATATGACAAAATCTATGAACAATAAGGTTCTGAGCACAGACGTTAATAAATCAGAAATCTATCAGCTGTACATTCAAGCATTCTGATTCATATGTAACTGTATTGCACTAAAGACCCAGATCACAAAGTGCAGCAACCCTCATCCAGTGCATAAGAAATTCTTACACGGCTACTCTCTCATAACCACCAGACTATAAGACACTATAAAGTGCAACTGAAGATATAAATTCACACTTAAAAACATATATATATATATATATCTGTACAGGAAAAAAAAGAAGAAAACTCCCATAACATTTTCCTTTTTATCACAGGTATTACATATCAAATGATTCATCCTGAGACTCAGGACTGGTCTATGATGTACACAATACCTACACTTCTGCATGATCTGGGCTGACATTCACTGATTCAGTAATTCATTTTAAAAGAGAGAAAAAAAATGTCCATCTTGGAACCACATAATATAGTCATCACCTGCAACTGTGTTCTAGCCATTGCTTAGAATCTTTTTTCATCTTCTTTTTGTTTTCATTCATTCATTAATTTATGTACCAATATTACAGTCAGCACAAAGCTTAAAATTCTATTTTCACTGTTCAGGGTTAATCTTTCTATCATTAGCATTCATAAATCATTCACTCTATCTCATGCCATGAAGCATTTTCACATCTCACTTTACATGAGTTATTTTCTTGTGCATATATATATGTGTTATTCATTTGTTATCCACAGAATCCCGTGCACATTAAGCCAGCACAAGCAATATGGACAAGCAGACTTCTACACACTACTGCTATTACCATTTTCTGACCGGTTGAAGGCAGCATGGAGGTCGACACCGAAGGGAAAAATAAATTAACATCCTTTAAGTAACATGTATATTTGGCTGGGGCAGTATGAAGATGGAGGATGGAGGGTGGAAAGGAGGAAGAAAAAGGATCATGAGTCAGTGGGAAAAGACTGTCTTGTCTTTTTCTCTTTCCCTTTTCTTTGTTTTCAGTTCTTCAACTTCTTGTGATAAGAGGCAAAGAGACCAGTCAGAGGACAGAAAGACAGCACAGCATTAGAAGATGGGTGGGAACATGAACTGACAAAGAGATGATTTTCAGACAATAGGACAGAGCAGAAGGATGTTACTTTTCTTCCTGCATATTCAAAAAATAAATTTCAAAGTACACCAGCCACCATGGCAAAGTGGTTAGCGTTGCAGATTGACAACTGGGAGGACATAGGTTCAATCCCCATTAGAGGTGTTTTGTTTTTGCCCTTGGTCAGCTCCTACCCAGAGCTGAGTGTGCTATGGGCCTAAGTGGAAAGACTGGGACCACACAGTCAAGGGTCATCCACTTCATGGATGCGTCTTCAGAAAAGTTCCTGACCAATTTTGTAAAGGTGTCTTTATCTCTAAGCCTGGTTGATGCTGGGATATATCATTAGAGTTGGAGAAGCCTACAACTTTATCAAATAGTCCCAAACCTAAATAGACACCCACAGCAGAATCTTCATCAACCCCATCATCATCAAAATATAGCAAACAAAATATCATATATTCTGAAACGCAAAAAGCACAGAAAGGAATATTACATATCCAACAATGTATATTTATACATCCATTCATATACACAAAGACACACACACACACACACAAACCCCACAAAAACAGTGTTTCCCATTGGTCTAACATTCTGAGAATTTGACCAGTCCAGAATTTGGGAGTCACTTTGGTATTTCTGAGGGTCAAGCTAAAAAAAAAAAATTAAAAAAAAGGAAAGGAAAAGCCTAACAATTTTTTTTTTTTTTGGTCAGGAAACAAAAGGAGTACATTTCTTGACTAAACATGAGAAAATAAAAAATTAAGCCCTCCCAAATTAAAACATTCTTATGAAATACATATCTTCAGAAAAAAGATTAAGCAGCAGTGAGTGCACTTTAAAACCAACAGATACCATACTTGAAAATCATTCATCTTCTCAATTTCTCCGCTTTGATCTCCACATTGACACCAAAGTGCATGTGTTTCTTACCCCATCAGTATCTTAGTGCCTTTAAATAAAGAAGAGTTAAGTCATCTACTATTTATAAGCCATGATGTATTTGTCCGAAATTAATGAAACAGCTTAATCACCCACTGAAGAGGAAATGAAGGTAAGACGGGAGAGAGAGAGACACACACACACAGAGACCACACCGGTGATCTGGCGGTGAACTATCCAAAAGATCACAGAACTCTGACCTAATTCTTCATCAAAATCGCTGACATCAATCAAAAGTGTGACCAAGCTGTTGCAACACACCATAACTCAGTCAGCTGCCTAACATGAAAAGTCACACTTGTGGAACAGATCTATCACCTCCTGCAGTACATACAGGTTATCAAGAAAAAAACCCCCAAAACAACAACATACGCAACATTTCAACACCCTGAGAAAAATGTGTGTGACATTACAGCCTGTGTGTGTGTGTGTGTCACTGACACACATATGTTCCAAATGGGAAACACTGCTACTGAAATGTATAGTGGCATTACAGTTACAATACATATGTTACTGAATACCAGGATAGAGAAAGATGATACTTGAAAACAAAGGCAAGCTTCCTTTCCCCCACCCAAACACATATGCTGCATAAATATCACTCCATCGATCTCACTGTCAATCTTATTTGAGAATAACATACGCTTTTCGCATGGGTAGTACAGTACTTACGAGTCTGTCTCGCCCCTTGAACCCAGTGAAGCAGACAATAATCCTCTGCATGGACATACAGAACAAGGGACGAGAGCTGTACGGCAACACCTGAAAGAAGGCAAGATAAACAAACACACCTGAAGACATGATAAACACACAGTTATCTTGAAACCACAGTTTTCAAATGTCTGTATAACAGATCTATGTGCACTGCAACTCTGATCGGCAATTAGTAAATCCTTTTAAATCAATGAATGCTTTCCAAATATAAACAAATATAAGTGGATTTTACATTGACATTATTATTGTCCAGAAAATATGGTAACTGTGTTAGTGTATATCTCACACTTGGGCTTGAATCAGTTAAACTTAAAGGGAAGAATGCTATTCCAACACTTACATCGTTGTGGCTTCCTGACAACAGAAAAGACTGGAAGTTTGAACTATAAGCTTCTTACAAAATATACACAAAGTGATAATCAAAGTTGTTGTTTTTTTTGTTTGTTTTTTTATACCTATGTTAAAAATCTATGTACATTCTGTGATTTCTGATATAAACTGATAATGAAGAATTGACACTAAAATTTTCTCCTTTCAAATTATTTCTTTTCTTTTCGTTTTTTTAATAAAAGAATATGAACATTATACTGATTACCTGCGCATATTCTAAAATTATCTAAAGTTGAACATTTATTTGAGAAATCACAGATCAGACTTTCAAAATCTGGTTAATGAAGAAATGCCTAATTTGGATAACAAAACAGTTTATCAAATTACGTCAGTCTTTTTAAACTGACTATTCATTCTCACCACATATCTAGCTTCTCGAACAAAAAACAACAGTTGACCGTCTACCTTGTGTTGCGAAGCATCTTCACAACTCATACTTGTGAAAGAAAGAAGTGTGAATTTCAAACCTCAAATAAATCATCACACTTAAGGTATCCCAAGCTCCATGACCTGACCTGTGCATTCCGCTTACAACCCAGGATGACAGGGGGCCCAATGATGCGGGCCTCTGCCCTGTGAAGTTTGTGGTACTTCTCCCCCTCAAAATCTGTGAGCACAAACAGCGTCTCACATTCTGACGCAGTCTGGATGCACTCCAGACCGGTGTCTGACGTTGTAACCTCAGCAACTGATAAAATCTGAAACAAACAAAAGGGTTGTGCTTCTGTAAATTCCACAATGCATAGTACTTTATGCATGAATAGAAGCTTCTTGTAATGCAGTTTCATACATTATAATTAAGTGCAGTTGATACCGATGGCCTGGCAGGCAGTCAACAAGAATTCACAAAACTTCTTTTTTTTTTTCTTTTTTTTTTTTGTGCTGCCCCATCATCTGCACTGTTTCAGTGGCATTACTCCCACGCTGCTCATTTAGATTCCCCCATACACGGCCACACCCAGTTTCGTCCGTCACAGTTCCAAGAATTCACAAAACTTGTTAAAAGACTGGCTGAAATAAAGATATGGCATGGGAATCAATGCCAAGATTACCACAGTGATGGCCAGTCACACAACCACCACCACTGCTGATGTAACTGTCCATGATTTCTTTCTTTCTTCTTCTTCTTCTTCTTTTTTTAAGGGAATCGGGAAGGGGTCGAGGACGCATTCATTCTGTGGAAGATCACATTTATTATTGGGACTTAAAAAACTTCATGATTCAGTGTGTCAGAATTAATATTGTGAAGGATATCAAAAAAGCAGGTGTTCACCCTTACAGAACTTGCAGGTTGGCTTTGTACAGATTCACTCCATATGGCGATTTTTCTTCAATGTCTTACCACATTCAACATTGCTGATATGACCTGTTCCAGGGATAACATATCTTAACATTCTAACCCAGGTTGTCAACACAATATGTGCACAGAAGTACCAGGCAGACTTTACAATCGCAACTTACCTGAGCTGTTGCCATGAGCTCTTCATTGGAGTAACAGTCCTCCCCCACCAGAACAATGTGTAAATCCCGGTCATCTGAAGCAAACACACACTGATTACATCCTAAGGAAATGGCACTCTTCATCATCTGCAATGACTCAATAAGTGTTTGTCCAAACAGAACAAGAAATCTGTGATCATAATCACCACGAAAAGTATGTGGCTTCAGGGTCACAAATTTAAAAGCTTTTCAATTTTATTTTTATTATCTTTTTATTTTCTGTACTAAAAGTAAGCTATCTCAGTATCTGAGACAAGAGTCAGGAAACAATTTTTATGTTTGAAAAATGGCAATACTCGTTAAAAATTCAGGAATCTCTAGATTTGAAGTCCACCTGTAAATCAGTCAGTAGTTACACTTTTTTGCTCACACATATGCATCATACATGCATGCAAATGATGATGCATGCACACACACACACATGCACATGAACGGATAAAATCCAAGCACCACTGTCACACAGATCAAACAACAAGCATTAAGGCAAGCTGGAGCTCTCAATAATTTGCTTAAATGGTTTATTCTGATGATTTTATATTTCTCATGCTTTCAGTACAAAACATCACGTGATACACTACACTCTACAGTCTGCTACCTATCAAACTCATAAAAGTACAGCCATAATCCAGAGACACAAAACTGGTATCAGAGCAATTACCTGATATTACTTTATTAGGTTGGTTTTTATTACCTTCCAGCCCCAAAGTAACCATAACAGTATTTGTCTTTGTGTGATACCCACAGCTGGTATTGTGGCAAAAACTGACTTATGAAAACTTGCCTAATAATAAAAATCGGTTAATAACAGGAGGAATAAGTGAACAAACTGCATTAAAAACAAGAGAGGCAAGGCCTTCAAGACTCACTTGTGATACACTTAAAAAAAAAAAAAAAAAAATCGTTAAAATGTGTTCTGTATTTGTTATTATAAAGCTTCGCGTTTAAAAAAAAACAAACAGTCCTAACCAGATTCAAACCCCACGTGTTCGGGGGAGAAGAAACTGCCTTATCCATTACACTATCGTGGCTCCTTAACTGACGTTCTAAAATTTAACAATTGGACATACTCTTTTAAAGGACGATAAATCAATTGCGGTATTCGCAGTGAGAACGCTGTTTAAACCATATTATTCTGGTGTATCTTGGGCATTCAAAAAATCTTTAAGGGCAATAAAAAATTATTTTTAATGGCTATCGCCGCAATCACACTGCAACATTTAGCCGTTTCCACTAGATCTAGATAGATGTACAAGTTTAGTTACACCCGCCGGGAATGTAGTACGACACGGTCGATTCAATTTCTCTTTTATGTTTATTCTAGTTTTATAGTTTTAAAGTTGATATGAAAATTTAGTATTCTGTTAAACTAATAACATGTAGAGCCAAGTACAAGTACTTCTAAACGTTGTAAGAAGTGAAAAGGACTTCATTTTGAGAAAAGTCAAGACTGGAAATTTTTTCGTTTCATCGTGATCAGTTTAAGGGTATTAACTCCCATGGTTTACAATTTTTAACTGTGAATTCTGACTGATTCTGTGGATATTTTTATGGCAGTTTGGGGCATAATCCAGTAAGTGATGAGTCGTTCACAAATCTTTCTCTGAATAAATATTTAACGGTCTCCTTCTCCAACTTTCCATCACATGTTATTGTGTATTGTCCATTGAATATAGGATTTTTTTTTAATGTATCACAAGTGAGTCTTGAAGGCCTTGCCTCTCTTGTTCCTATTTTTATGCCTAATTTGATGTCAACTGACAAAGTATTTGCAGAGAAAATGTCAATGTTAAAGTTTACCACGGACACACAGACAACCGAACACCGAGTTAAAACACTGACTCACTTTGTTTACACAAGTGAGTCAAAAATGATGCAAAGAATATATCAGTCACAATAGTATACAAAACATTCATCATATCAAATGAGCAAATGGATATAACAAGAACTCAACAGAGCAAAAGCAAAAATGAGCAAGCACCAGAACTGAGTTTAATGACCTGTTAGCTTTTGCTCACAAAGCATCTAATTGACCAATGCTGAGGTCGCAGAAGATATAAAACAGCATCCAAATATTTCATACTCTTTACCAGTTCTCTTCGTGGGTATGCATGAGTGTGTCGTGTGCAATAACAAATCAACATGTTGTTTGTGCATGTCAATGCCTGTGTGTGAGTGTGCACACATGAGTGTCCACACATACTTTATGAATATACATGTTTTCTGGGTGTCAAAGTGAGTCAATGAGTTTGCATGTGTGTGTGTGTGTGTGTGTGTGTGTGTGTGTGTGTGTGTGTGTGTGTGTGTGTGTGCCTCCCCTCCCCATTCGGGACATTTTCTTTCATCTATTTCGACGATGATGAATGATGATCGGGTGATGACTGACGATGCTACTAGGAAGGTCTGTTTAGATTTAGGACAACTTGGACAAGGCTGTACTGTCATGTACAACACAGCCCGGCGTCAGCCAGGGCTGAGAGAGACAGACACCTGCAGTGTTGGTCAGGAAACTTGAGGCAACACAGCCAGAATGATACGCATCCTTGACGTAGATGACCATCGAGTGTGTAGTCCCAGTCTTTCTATTTAAGTCCGTAGTGCACTCAACCGTTTTGTTTGGGATTCGACCACTGGGGAAAAACACCATGTAGCCGTGCACCGAGTGGTTCTAATAGGGTACGGCGCAAAAGACTTAACTAAATATGATTAATTGAAGGATAGACAAGATCCCACGCACAGGCCAGGAACATATAGACGCCAGTCACAAATGGGGTTTTCTATTGGCTTATTTACAATATTCTAAAAGAAGAAGAAATAATGAGAAGAAGACAACTAGGAGAAGACAGTGCCTGGAATGATACAAAAAAATGTCATAAGTACAACATGTCAACACTAGTGAATAGTAAAGCACATGTATACATTTTACATGGAAAGACTATCACTCGGGTTTGGGATACGCAACAACATAATGCATATGTGTGAAGACCAAACGCTGACATCAAATGACATTTCTAATACATTTAGATAGTGCAGTTGAAGTGATTGAAGCGATGCTGACTTGGTGAAAGTACACTGACAGTATAGATTAGGTAAAGCTTATACTGTGTCAAAGTGGCTCAAATGAATCAGTTTATCATGTTGCACTATACTGGAGTAAGCTGTATAGGAGAGAGCACGACAACTAAATTACA
>JAAQRG010299720.1:0-15027 GCA_011634625.1 Babylonia areolata
CCATCATCATCACCACCACCACCATCATCATCACCACCACCACCATCACAACCATCATTATCATCACTATCACCATCACCACCATCATTATCATCACTATCACCACCATCACCATCACCACCACCACCATCATTATCATCACTATCACCACCACCACCATCACCACCATCATTATCATCACTATCACCACCACCACCACCATCACCACCATCATCATCACCACCACCACCACCATCATCATCACCACCACCACCATCACAACCATCATTATCATCACTATCACCATCACCACCATCATTATCACCACCACCACCACCATCATCATCACCATCACCACCATCATCATCATCATCATCACCACCACCACCATCACCACCATCATTATCATCACTATCACCACCACCATCATCATCACCACAACCTACCATCATCATCATCACCTCAAACATCAACACAACCATTACAATTATCACCAACACATAATAACCACCACCATTATCACAATGCTATAACCGCCACTATCATCACGACCACCATCACCATCACTGCTATGACCATAACCACCACCACTACCATCAACCCCCCCCCCCCTCCCCCAACCAACCCAACCCCACGTCCAGTCCAGGTGAGAGGCCAGGTGTACCTGTACTTGTCGATGAAGGAGGTCCAGTAGTCCTTGGTGGGGATGGAGTCCAGGGCCTGGGTGATGCCCCTTGACACCTCCTGGAACGGCTCCTGGCTGAAGTCTGTCAGCTGGGCCACGTCCTGCATCACCAGCTTGCTGCACCGCAAACAGGGAGCTAACCGGGTCAGTGTCTGCACCGTCTTGACTTCTCTACAGTCTGGTACAATGAACAGGGTCAGCGTCTTCACCGTCTGACTTAACCTACAGTCTGACACAATGAACAGGGTCAGTGTCTGCACCGTCTGACTTAACCTACAGTCTGACACAATCAACAGGGTCAGTGTCTGCACCGTCTGACTTAACCTACAGTCTGGCATAGTGAAATTGCTGCAAACACTAAGTAAATGTCAATACATTTTGACTGTCTTACAGTCATGAGCAATGAACATGCCGAGAAATGGGTGTAAGTAAATGCTGACACAATTTGACACACACACTGTGGAGTGATGGCCTAGAGGTAACGAGTCCGCCTAGGAAGTGAGAGAATCTGAGCACGCTGGTTTGAATCACATCTCAGCTGCCGATATTTTCTCTCCCTCCACAAGACCTTGAGTGGTGGTCTGGATGCTAGTCATACAGATGAGACGATAAACCGAGGTCCCGTATGCAGCATGCACTTAGCGCATGTAAAAGAACCCACGGCAACAAAAGGGTTGTTCCTGGCAAAATTCTGTAAATAAGAAAAACATAACAAAAACTGCATGCAGGAAAAAATACAAAAAAAAAAAAAAGGGCGGCGCCGTATGTAGCGACACGCTCTCCCTGGAGGGGGGGGCGGGGGGGAGAGCAGCCTGAATTTCACTCAAGAGAAAATCTGCTGTGATAAAAAGAAATACAAATACAAATACACACCCACCACACACACACACACAAACACACTGACATGTGGCGGATGTAGAGCAGCTGCACGGCCTGGTGGCAGTCCAGGGTGGCGGGCAGCAGCAGGTGCAGGTTGGTCTCCTGGAAGCTGTTGGCCTGCTGCATGGCCAGCACGTAGTCGTTGTGCATCTGGTGCACCCGGCTCATCGTCCGCACGTACTTCGACTTGAAGTCCTCCACCTTGCCCTTGCCTGTCAACAAGTGTGTATGTGTGTGTGTAGGAGGGCGGGTGTGGGGCGGGGAGTGCGGGGGCGGGCGGGCGCAGACAGTCAAACATTGTTTTGTTTTTCACACCATGTGAACGTGTCTCTGCATGTTTTACATTTATTTGCTTATTTGCCTCTTTTTTTTTTTCTTTTGTGTGTGTGCGTGTGCGTGTGTGTGTATGTGTGTGTGTGCGCCTAGAGTTGACTTAATCAAGATTTTGTGCCTTTTAAATATCATTATCGTTAGTAGTAGTATTTTTTTATGTATTGATCTTTATTTATTTATTTATTATTATTCATTTATTTATCCATTTATTATTATTATTATTATCATTGTTTTATTTATTTATTTTTGTTGTTTTACTTTATTTTATTTTTTATTGTTATTTATTTTTATTTTATTTATTTATTCTTTATTTATTTATTTAATTGTTATTTTTACTTTATTTATTTTTTAATTTTTATTTATTGTTGTTGTTTTTTTTATTTATCATTATTTATTTATTTAAAAAAATTTTTTTTCAAGGCCTGACTAAGTGTGTTGGGTTACGCTGCTGGTCAGGCATCTGCTTGGCAAAAGTGGTGTAGCGTATATGGATTTGACCGAACGCAGAGATGCCTCCTGGAGCTACTGATACTGATACTGATTTTCACCATGAATATATTTACTGCAAAGAAGAAACAATGTTTAACCCTTTCACCGCCAGTCAATTCAGAGTGCAAAATCCCCTTGTGCTATGAACACAGAAAGTATGGTCTAAGAATAGCTGGGGATTCCCCCTCCCCTGTGATGTGTAGAAGATTTGGCCTGAAATGAAATGAAATGAAATTATGGTGCTTAGAGCCTCGCCAACCACGAAGGCCATCTCAAGGCTATCGCCGCGTTAATAACTACTACAAGGATAAAAAACCAAACAATTAAAACGAGTCACCACTTCAAACTTTCCACTCCAAAGTTTAAAAAAAAACTTCCATAGTTTAAAACCTTCAAATCTGGTTAAAAATGTTCACTTCTTTTAAGAAGTCCATCAGCGCCCACGGAGGGACATCATGAAACCGCCGTGTGCCTATCCTACCACCGAAAATAAAGAGCTAGTATGTTAATGGATACCAGACCCATGATCTGGTCACCCTTCAGTGACATGGGTCCTCTACCTAGCTGCTGCATAAATGCCAGTTTGGCAGTGAAAGGGTTAACAGGTTTTGCAATTCTAACTCAAAACAAAAAGTTCAACAGGTTTTTGTTTTTTTCCCCCCAAATCAGAACAAAAGCTCTGGTTACTAAACAAGGAAAAAATCTAAATGTTAAGAGCTACAGTTACTTCCACAAAGTGCTAGCAGCAGGGCAACGTCTGTCTATGCTGTAAAGAGGAAAAATCCTGTTTTGCCACAGATACTCTGTACAATCCTTGCTGCAAAGTCCTTGCTGCAACACATATTACTGGCTCAGCCGCTGACATTTTCTCCCTCTCCAAAGCTCCCTGTTACATGCACTTTTGAAATTATGGGATGTACACATCATGATTTTGAGCTGGTTGAAACAAAAAGTATGTCATAAAAAGCTGTGTGATTTTACATTTCTTGATACATAAAACATACCTCTATCAGTGTCAATGTTTCAGTAAATAAAGAAATAGGAACAGAAACAAGCACGCAAACAAAGAGAACCCCCAGCAAATGAAGTCCTTGTGTCCCAAGGCATTGCAACTCAAGAGCTAAAATAGCAATGAAAGCCATCAGACTTTGCACAAATGTGTACCATCATCAAAGCCCCTTACCTCCTACCCCCTCTTTCTCTCCCTTCCCCCTCCACTTCCTTTTTTTTTGGCGTCCCTTTGATGTTCTCCTGCTCTACAAGTCACTGGTGGTCTCCATTCTCTTATATGGATGTGAGACATGGACACTGATGGCAGAAACAGAAAGAAGAATCCAAGCATTCGAAACCAAGTGCTTGAGGAGACTACTACAAATCTCCTACAAGGAGCACAAGACAAACGACTATGTGCGGAGCCTGGTCAGCAACCTTGTTGGGCCCCAAGAACCACTGCTGGCCACTGTCAAACGACGGAAGATGGCATGGTTTGGTCACGTCATACGACACAACACCCTCTCCAAAACCATCCTGCAAGGGACTGTAGAGGGAGGGCGCAGACGGGGGCGGCAGAGAAAGAGCTGGTCCGACAACGTCAAAGAATGGACCAAAATGATGATGCCAGATCTCCTCATGACAGCTGGCAACAGAACGGCGTGGCGAGTTGTGACATCTTCCTCATGTCCCCCCCCAACGACCCCAGCGGTCGAGGGAATGAGTGAGAGAGTGAGTGAGTGTGATGTTCTTCTGGCACTCACTTTTTTCCTTTCAAATGCCCCTTGGCCTCATCCCCCGCGCCCCCCCCACCCCCACCCCCCCCACACACACACACACGCACACCCTCGCCAATGCTCCACACAAAATATTTCAACATTAGCAGGTACCAGTAACTCGTGATCTACCACAATTTGTGTCCATGTCTAAAACAGTCCATGTCTCCAGTGTAATCTAGGTCCTCATATCCAGCTTTGCTTGCCTGAATTCAACCAAGATTGGCTTCAATTCAAGCGAAACCTCTAGATGTTGTCTGCCGTGAGTGTGTGTGTGTGTGTGTGTGTGTGTGTGTGTGTATGCTGACATTGCTTCAATCACTGATTGGGCTGGCAACTACCTGGTCAATGTTTTGAGCCACAGATCTTTTTTTCTTTTTTAAACATTTTTAAAATTCCATTTTGATAGGTTGACATTTTACAACAACAACAGCATCTTAATGGACATTTATAAAGAAGAAAAAACAAACAAAAAAACCCCAAAAAAACAAAACAAAAACCAACCAACCAACCAACCAAACAAAAAACAAAAACAAAAAAAACCCACCATAAATACTCTGATAGAAACAGCCAAGCAGCTGGATTATACACTGGTTGCTTATCATCACGGTGTATTATCATTCATTTCTCAAGATCTTACACAAGCTGTCAAGGAATACAAACTGTCAAGTATCTGAGAACACGTTCACAGCAAGTAAACACCTCAATCATTTCTTATGAATATCAATAAAAAGAAAATAAATACGGGTGGTTAATTTTCGTTAATCATGAACAGGTCACTAATCATTTGTGATCAATAATTTGTAAGGTCTGGGAGCCGCAGATCATGCCACGCACCATATTAAGACTGTGTTCATGGGTTTTTTTTTTGTTTTTGTTTTTTTTCATGATTGAAATACAGTCTTCCTCTGGGCTGGAAAGCACTTATGATGCGATTCTTCTCTCTGGCTGAGGGGAAATTCAGGAATGCCTGCCCGATGAAAAGTCAACCCCATCATGTAGACAACACAGCCGCAACTGCAACTTGATGGGTTCACACCGTCATGTAGGCAGTGAACAGGTAAAGTACTTGGCACCCTGACCTCAGTTTCGATACCCCTCCACTCCACTTCCGTGCTTGAGGTGAGTCCCATCAATGTCGTCAGTGTCGGCAGATTCATGGGGAGCTGTTGTTTGAGGGACGTGGTGGCGGTCTCCACTCTAGGAGGGATGCTCACTCAGTCTGGCTCCGCGACTAAGCCATTATTGTCGTTAGTAGGGCGGCTTAGTAGGTGGTGTCCTAAGTACGTTAAAACAGAACAGGCAACACTGAACACCACCAAAGTGACTCAGCAGCAGTGCAGGGTCTCCTCTGGTGTGTGGCCTCCTGGCGACCTAACATCGATGGTTCCCTGTGGACTGCCGACGCTGGAACTGCGACGGATGAACCCGGTTGTGGCCGTCTATGAGGGAATCTAAATGAGCGGCGTGGGAGTAATGCCACTGAAACGGTGCAGATGATGGGGCAGCAAAAAACAAAAAAACCCAAAACAAAACAAAAAAAAGTATTTGGTACCCTGGATAACTGAATAAACACACAACTGGCACGAGCAAGAATGATACATTTGCCTTGAACATACTTGTCACAGCGCAAGAAAACCCCTACCCTCTTGCTGCCACCATCCTGAATATGGGATCGACCTAATTCACCCCTCAAAGTTAACTCTGTCAATGAAATTAACAGAAAAGGCAATCAGCTACAAAATGAAAAGAAAAAAAAAAGAGAAAAAACAAACAAACAAAGGTAGCATACAGGTTTATAAAAACCAAGCGGCGACAACCAAATGGAACTGCCAACAGCAGTCGTGAGTTAGAGCACAAAGCCTTACTGAAGAAAGGCTGG
Source organism: Babylonia areolata (assembly GCA_011634625.1). NCBI lineage: Eukaryota > Metazoa > Mollusca > Gastropoda > Neogastropoda > Buccinidae > Babylonia > Babylonia areolata. The sequence continues at coordinate 6,014 of JAAQRG010299720.1, forward strand.
GGACCTCGGAGCTGCGGCCTTTTGGCTGCGAGGAGCGGAACAGAAAAAACAAAGAGACTGCAGTTAGGGACAAGGTCACAAGGAGCAGGCTGGGCGTCGGTCCACTTGTCAGGCTATACAGCTCACCCACTGTCAGTCCATTCATCGGGCTATACAGCTCACCCACTGTCAGTCCATTCATCGGGCTATACAGCTCACCCACTGTCAGTCCATTTATCGGGCTATACAGCTCACCCAGTGTCAGTCCATTCATCGGGCTATACAGCTCACCCACTGTCAGTCCACTTGTCAGGCTATACAGCTCACCCACTGTCAGTCCACTCATCAGGTTACAGCTCACCCACTGTCAGTCCACTCATCAGGTTACAGCTCACCCACTGTCAGTCCACTCATCAGGCTATACACCTCACCCACTGTCAGTCCACTCATCAGGTTACAGCTCACCCACTGTCAGTCCACTCATCAGGTTACACAGCTCACCCACTGTCAGTCCACTCGTCAGGCTATACAGCTCACCCACTGTCAGTATACTCATCAGGTTATACAGCTCACCCACTGTCAGTCCACTTGTCAGGTTATACAGCTCACCCACTGTTAGTCCACTCATCAGGTTACAGCTCACCCACTGTCAGTCCACTTATCAGGTTACAGCTCACCCACTGTCAGTCCACTTGTCAGGCTATACAGCTCACCTACTGTCAGTCCACTTGTCAGGCTATACAGCTCACCCACTGTCAGTCCATTTATCAGGCTATACAACACACCCACTGTTAGTCCACTTGTCAGGCTATACAGCTCACCCACTGTCAGTCCATTTATCAGGCTATACAACACACCCACTGTTAGTCCACTTGTCAGGCTATACAGCTCACCCACTGTCAGTCCATTTATCAGGCTATACAACACACCCACTGTTAGTCCACTTGTCAGGCTATACAGCTCACCCACTGTCAGTCCATTTATCAGGCTATACAACACACCCACTGTTAGTCCACTTGTCAGGCTATACAGCTCACCCACTGTCAGTCCATTTATCAGGCTATACAACACACCCACTGTTAGTCCACTTGTCAGGCTATACAGCTCACCCACTGTCAGTCCATTTATCAGGCTATACAACACACCCACTGTTAGTCCACTTGTCAGGCTATACAGCTCACCCACTGTCAGTCCATTTATCAGGCTATACAACACACCCACTGTTAGTCCACTTGTCAGGCTATACAGCTCACCCACTGTCAGTCCATTTATCAGGCTATACAACACACCCACTGTTAGTCCACTTGTCAGGCTATACAGCTCACCCACTGTCAGTCCATTTATCAGGCTATACAACACACCCACTGTTAGTCCACTTGTCAGGCTATACAGCTCACCCACTGTCAGTCCATTTATCAGGCTATACAACACACCCACTGTTAGTCCACTTGTCAGGCTATACAGCTCACCCACTGTCAGTCCATTTATCAGGCTATACAACACACCCACTGTCAGTCCACTTGTCAGGCTATACAGCTCACCCACTGTCAGTCCATTTATCAGGCTATACAACACACCCACTTTTCGTACCCACCACACACCGCCACAGACTTGGGAAGGGGTGGTGAGGGGAGGCGGCTGTGGAGTGGGGCACACAAGCATGGACATGCACGCACGCTCACACAGAATGTGTGCTCTCACATACACTAAGCACACACACACACATAGTTGGTGGTTTAATCAAATCTGTAACATACTTTTAAAAGATGCAGATGGTTTTTTTTTTGTTTTTTTTTTACACTAAAAATAACTGCCAGCAAGGAGTGGGACACACACACTTGCACACATTCACACAAACACATACTCAAAGAGAGACACACACAAGCACACACACTACCACACACACATGGAATGATGGATGGTTTAATTAAAACTGCAACACGCTCCTCAACAAACTTTTTCAGTTAGAAAGTTCAGTTCCGTTCAGTCACTGTGTTCGGACAAATCCATATCACACACCGCTACATCACATCTGCTGAACAGATAGCCTGACAGCAGCGGTGGTAATGGCTGTGATCGTGGTGGTGGTGATGGTGATGGTGATGATCATGGTAGTGGTAATGGTGTTGGTGATGGGGGGTGTGTGTGTGGGGTGGGGGGGGAGGGGGTGTGGGAGGGTGGGTGGGGGGAAGAGGACTGACCTTTGCTCTGAGCGTCCTGGTACTTGGCACGGTCCACTTTCAGTCGGTCCATCAGGCGGGAGTACTCCGTCTTGTTCTTCTGCACCTCCTCCTGGTGCTGAAGACACACACATGCACACACACCCACACACACACATACACACACACACATACAAACACACACGCACACTCACACACAGACACAGACACACACACTTTTGAGATTTGGTTGAAGGAATCACACACTACCGACTGAAACTGGGACGTTACCATAAGATACCATGTGATGAAAGATTATCCCTAAATGTAATTTGTCAGTGACTGGAGACGAATTTTATTTCATCATGGAATGTCCTCATTATAATGTAATCACAATTATATAATTATAATGATTTAGGACTTGAACTGATTTCCCAATGCTTTCTTCACCTGAGCCATGTTCTTCACCTTCTTCTTTATTCGTGGGCTGCAACTTCCACGTTCACTAGTATGTACACGAGTGGGCTTTTACATGTATGACCATTTTTACCCCGCCATGTAGGCAGCCATACTCCGTTTTCGGGGGTAGCCATGTTGTAATTTTTGTAGACTGATGTCTTCAAATTCACAAAAAAACACTTTTGCTGTAAATTTCAAAATTTGTCAAGACAGCAAATGTCTGTTAGAAAGAGTATAACTGTTCAATCAAAATATAATAAGCCCAGCTTCCAAGTTAGAACTACCTTCTATGAGTACATCAGTGTAAAAGGTGGCTTTATCATAACTTAAAAAAATTTTTTTTGAAATATTCCTAACCAAAGTTATAGAATGTTTTGGTATCCTTTCAACATGTGTACATGCATTTTTCAAATAGATTTTTTAAATACAAATTTTACGTTGCATTTGCTTTTTGAGTGTTGCTGATAATTGGTTCTTCCTAAGCGAATTTATAGACTGTTTTGATATCTTCCAACATGTGTACATGAATTTTGAGAACTTAACACTGGATTTGCTATACAAGTGTTGCTATTTGCAGTTCTGTAACTTTTTTTTTTTTTTTTGCTGCGCCATCATCTGCACCGTTTCAGCGGCATCACTCCCACGCCGCTCATTTAGATTCCCCTATACACGGCCACACCCAAATTCGTCCATCGCAGTTCCAGCGTCGGCCGTCCACAGGGAACCATCAATGTTAGGTCACCAGGAGGCCACACACCAGATTTGTTATTACTATTATTTTATTATTTCAAATTTTTATCTTATTTTATTTATCGATTTTCATTTTTTTTCTCAAGGCCTGACTAAGCGCGTTGGGTTGCGCTGCTTGTCAGGCATCTGCTTGGCAGATGTGGTGTAGCGTATATGGATTTGTCCGAACGCAGTGACCTCCTTGAGCTACTCATACTGATACTGATAGCTGGGTTTTTTTTTTTTTCCACTCCTTTGTCATAATGTCCAGGAGGTGCAAAAGGGAAGGAACTTGAATCTGGACTGACGGTGTTACCTTGGACATCTGGAGGTCCAGGCTGTTGCGCTGCTCCAGGTAGCTGTGGCGCGCCTTCTTCTTCTCCGAGATGAGGTAGGTCAGGTGATCCAGCACACGGCTGGACAGCGTCTCCGCGTTGGTCCTCACCAGCTGGACAAAGCTGTCCGTTTTGGCCAGCTGGGTCTGAAACGCCTGGAAAGGGAAGGAGAAGAAGGTTGTATGTATCGCATTAATCCTTTGAATCGTAGTAATCTTTCGTATAGTTTAAGAAGGTTGTGTGTATCGTATTAATCTTTTGTATTGTTTAAGAAGGCTGTATATCGTATTAATCTTTTGTATTGTTTAAGAAGGCTGTATGTATCGTATTAATCTTTTGTATTGTTTAGGAGGGTTGTATGTATCGCATTAATCTTTTGTATTCAGTATTGTATCATTCTTTTTGTCACAACAGACTCCTCTGTGTAAAATTCGGGCTATTCTCCCCTGGGAGAGTGTGTCGCCATGCTGAGGGTGCCACCCTTTTTTTTTTTTTGTGTGTGTATATTTTTGTGCCTGCAAGTTTATTTGTTTTCCTATCTATCAAAGTGGATTTTTCTATACAATTTGCCAGGAACGACCCTTCTGTTGCTGTGGGTTCTTTTGCATGTGCTAAGAGCATGCTGCACACAGGACTTCTGTTGATCGTCTCATCTGAATGACCAGAGTCCATACCACCACTCAAGGTCTAGTGGAAGGGTAGAAAACACCACAGACTGCGGGATTCGAACTAGTGCGCTCAGATTCTCTTGCTTCCTGGGCAGACGCCTGACCTCTAGGCCAATACTCCACATTGAAGGTTGAAGGTTTCGGGGGTTTCACAGCCTTCTATGGCCATTGGGGGCTGTGGATTCATATGGAGTGATGGCCTAGAGGTAACGTGTCCGCCTAGGAAGCGAGAGAATCTGAGCGCACTTATTCAATCACGGTACAGTCGCCAATATTTTCTTCCCCTCCACTATACCTTGAGTGGTGGTCTGGACGCTAGTCATTCGGATGAGACGATAAACCGGGGTGCTGTGCGCAGCATGCACTCAGCACACGTAAAAGAACCCACGGCAAAATTCTGTAGAAAAACCCACATCGATAGGAAAAACAAACTAAACTGCACGGCGGTCTGGGGAGAGCAGCCCGAATTTCACACAGAGAAATCTGTTGTGACAAAAAAGGAGAAATACAAATACATATGCAAATATGTTCACTGTGCATAGAGTTCGTCACAGGAAGCTGGGGTCCAATTCTCTCCTTCCTCCAGAGCTTAGCCTTCCCCAACCATTAAGCTTTAGCCTTCCCCAACTATTAAGATTTAGGCTTCCCCAAACATTAAGCTTAAGGCTTCCCCAAACATTAAGCTTTAGCCTTCCAACCATTAAGCTTTAGGCTTCCCCAAACATTAAGCTTAAGGCTTCCCCAAACATTAAGCTTTAGCCTTCCAACCATTAAGCATTAGGCTTCCCCAAACATTAAGCTTTAGCCTTCCCCAACCATTAAGCTTTAGCCTTCCAACCATTAAGCTTTAGGCTTCCCCAAACATTAAGCTTTAGCCTTCCAACCATTAAACTTTAGCCTTCCCCAAACATTAAGCTTAAGGCTTCCCCAAACATTAAGCTTTAGCCTTCCAACCATTAAGCTTTAGGCTTCCCCAAACATTAAGCTTTAGCCTTCCCCAACCATTAAGCTTTAGCCTTCCAACCATTAAGCTTTAGGCTTCCCCAAACATTAAGCTTTAGCCTTCCAACCATTAAGCTTTAGCCTTCCAACCATTAAGCTTTAGCCTTCCCCAACCACTGAGCTTCAACCTTCCCCAACCACTGGGCTTTAGCCTTCCCCAACCACTGAGCTTCAACCTTCCCCAACCACTGGGCTTTAGCCTTCCCCAACCACTGAGCTTTAGCCTTCCCCAACCACTGGGCTTTAGCCTTCCATTGAGCTTTAGCCTTCCCCAACCACTGAGCTTTAGCCTTCCCCAACCACTGAGCTTTAGTCTTCCATTTAGCTTTAGCCTTCCCTAACCACTGAGCTTTAGCCTTCCCCAACCATTGAGCTTCAACCTTCCCCAACCACTGAGCTTTAGCCTTCCCCAACCACTGAGCTTTAGTCTTCCATTGAGCTTCAGCCTTCCCCAACCACTGAGCTTCAGCCTTCCCCAACTACTGAGCTTTAGCCTTCCCCAACTACTGAGCTTTAGCCTTCCCCAACCATTAAGCTTTAGCCTTCCCCAACCACTGAGCTTTAGCCTTCCCCAACCACTGAGCTTCAACCTTCCCCAACCACTGAGCTTTAGCCTTCCCCAACCATTGAGCTTCAGCCTTCCCCAACCACTGAGCTTTAGCCTTCCCCAACCACTGAGCTTTAGCCTTCCCCAACCAGAGTCAGGTAACTATTTTACACCTGGAAGGAGTGAGGAAAATTTGTATCTGTATTTCATTTTATCACAACAGATTTCTCTGTGTGAAATTCGGGCTGCTCTCCCCAGGGAGAGCCCGTTGTCACTACACTACAGCGCCAGCCATTTTTTTTGTAGTTTTTCCTGCATGCAGTTTTATTTGTTTTTCCTATGGAAGTGGATTTTTCTACAGATTTTTGCCAGGAACAACCCTTTTGTTGCCGTGGGTTCTTTTACGTGCGCAAAGTGCATGCTGCACATGGGACCTCGGTTTATCGTCTCATCCGAAGGACTAGCGTCCAGACCACCACTCAATGTCTAGTGGAGGGGGATAAAAATATCGGCGGCTGAGCTGTGGTTCGAACCAGAGCGCTCAGATTCTCTCGCTTCCTAGGCGGACGCGTTACCTCCAGGCCATCACTACTCCACATGCAGTGTCTTTTCAGAGTTTTCCCAAGGACACAAACGTCATGCTAAAAATGGGGCCTCAAACCCTGATCACTGGTCGACACTGGATCACAGGTCCAATGCCTAACCGATTCTGCTGCAGAGCCTCTGAAGAACTACTAGAACTTTCATGTGTGCCAATGAAGAGAGACAGAGACTGAGAGAGAGAGAGAGAGAAAAAAAGACAGTGTTTGTGAGAGAGACAGTATGTGTGAGAGTGAGAAAGAAAGAGAGTGTGTGTATGATTTGTGTGTGTGTGTGTGTGTGTTCGTTCTTTAATTTAGCGTCTTTTCACTATCAGTGATATTAGACGATAAAAAAAATTTAAAAAAACAAACAAACCATGGGGGACGGGGCTGGGGGGGTGGGGGGGGTGGGGGTGGGGGGCTGGGAGGGGAGGGCGTGGGATGGGAGAGGGATGAATAAAACAGAAACGGTAGAAAACTGCCAAAAAATGCATACTAACATGCAATTACAATTAACAATAACAATTCAATAATGATAACAATAATCAGAAATCATTAGCACAATTATGAAGTACATTAAAGGAATGTAGAAATAGGGCTATGAACTAATGCCTGTGAAAAGTTCGACAATAAGAACTTCATCAGAAATAACTTTCCAAAAATCATCTGCAGAATGTGTGTGTGTGTGTGTGTGTGTGTGTGTGTCTGTGTGTGTGTGTGTGTGTGTGTGTGTGTGTGTGTGTGTGTGTGTGTCTGTGTGTGAGAGGAAGAGTGGGACTGATTTTGGAGTGTTGCTGGGTTTTGCATTGCATGGGCGTCGTGATATATGTATGCAACTTGCTTTGGATGTTCTGATTTTACTTCATTTAGTATAAATCCACTTTTGATGCCATGTCTTGTCATCACTGGTCATGTTTGCTTCTTTAGAAGTTAGATGGAGCATCCTGCATGTTTTGCTGGATCATATATATATATATATTTTGTTGTTGTCATCGACGGGTGCAATAGCCGAGTGGTTAAAGCATTGGACTGTCAATCTGAGGGTCCCGGGTTCGAATCACAGTGACGGCGCCTGGTGGGTAAAGGGTGGAGATTTTTACGATCTCCCAGGTCAACATATGTGCAGACCTGCCAGTGCCTGAACCCCTTTCGTGTGTATACGCAAGCAGAAGATCAAATACGCATGTTAAAGATCCTGTTATCCATGTCAGCGTTCGGTGGGTTATGGAAACAAGAACATACCCAGCATGCACACCCCTGAAAACGGAGTATGGCTGCCTACATGGCGGGGTAAAAACGGTCATACACGTAAAAGACCACTCGTGTGCATACGAGTGAACGTGGGAGTTGCAGCCCACAAACGCAGAAGAAGAAGAAGAAGAAGTTGTTGTCATCGTTGTTGTGTGTTTGTTTTTTTAATCTGAACTTTTGTAAATGTAAAGCAATTAGAGCAAATTCATTTGATCAGGTGTTATAAATATATATATGAATAAGCTTATCATTATCATCCTGATTATCACCATTACTTTTACTAACAAGACTGGGTCTTCGAATAATAATGCCAAGGGCTGGCCAGCAGGCCTGGCTAATGTGGCAGGGCCCCCCACTTCCTTGTTTCTATGGGATGGTCATTTGCAGTGCTCCGTTGTTTGACATCCCTGTTGCTGTCAGGCTCAAGTCAGTGACACTGACAATCAGTACATGTTCTTCCGAATACCGGAATCACTTCAAACACGGTAGCACTTCGCACAGGGATATAGTATGTACATTATATATATATATATATATATGTAACACACCATAACCATGACAGTTTACTCATAAGCAGCAATTCTTCAAAATCCAGGATACTACAACAAGGAAGTACTTTTCACAGCGATGTATACTTCATATGTGCAGTACAGTTTACTTGTCCGTTGTTTTTTGTTGGTTTTTTGGTTTTTTTGTTTTGTTTTGTTTTTCTCAAGGCCTGACTAAGGGCGTTGGGTTACGCTGCTGGTCAGGCATCTGCTTGGCAGATGTGGTGTAGCGTATATGGTTTTGTCCGAACGCAGTGACGCCTCCTTGAGCTACTGAAACTGAAACTGTCCGTTATGACTTGAAGCAACTTAGCAAGTAAAGAAAAAAAATCATCTAAATACATGCATGCTCAAATGCACATATATAATACGCAAAACAACACGCAGACCGACGAAAGGCTCTGACGCAGTACCTCACTCTCACTCATTCACTCTCTCTCTCTCTCACCCACACCCTCTCTCTCTCTCACACACACACACATACACAAACACTGCTTCTTTCTATGTCGCTGTCTCTCTTCATTTACACACACACACACACACACACACACACACACACACACACTCTCTCTCCCTCTCTCTCTCTCTCTCACACACACCCAACACACACACACACACAATCATTCACACACACACACACACACTCTCTCTCTCTTTCACTCTCACAACTCACTGTCTCTTTCTCGGTCTCCTGTCTCTCTTCATTTACACAAACTCTCTCTCTCTCTCTCTCTCTCTCTCTCTCTCGCACACACA
>JAAQRG010299727.1:0-2500 GCA_011634625.1 Babylonia areolata
GCTAGCTGTTGGAAGCTTCCACGTTCCTCAGCCACCCCACCCGTTTCCATGGCAACTGAAGAAGCGCGTCTCGCGTGGACAGGTGACGACGGGCAGTGGGGTGTGGTGTCTGGGGTGGGCGGGGGTTGTGGGTTGCTGCTGCTCCTCCTCCACCCCAACCCTCCACATGGTCACTGCTGCCTGACAACCCACCCCTTCACCCTACCTTAACCCATCACCCCACCCCTCCTCTCTCTCCAAGCTCTGCCTGTCTCTGCTCCCTCCCTCCAAGTTCCCTCCCTCCCTCCCTCCTCTGTCACGGTACTTACAACAGGTGGCACAGCTCCGACCACAACACGTGCGTGTGTCCGTGTCTGTGTGTGAGTGAGTGTGTGTGTGTGTGGTTGACTGACTTCTCTCCCTCACCTGTGGAGCTCAGTTTGACTGACGGCCCGCTCCCCCCTCCCTCCCTCCCTCCAGTGGGGTCTCACAGTCGTGCCGTGTGCTCCCTTCGTCAACAGGAGAGGGGCATTAGTCCGCTGACTTGTTGCCGGCAATAGATGCGTTAGCTGGCCGACTGGGCGCGGAGAATGGTCAATTGGTCAGTGTTCAGGGTGCAGGGCTAACGACAGTGTCCAGTGTCTGTGATTTGATGTGACCAGCAGGATCAGCGGATTTCACACACGTGGCCATGTTGAACGCCTCGTGCACATCATCTCTGGCGTGTTCGGGGAACAGATAGATCGGTGTACATGTGAGTCACTCTGTTGTTGGAACAGATAGATCGGTGTACATGTGAGTCACTCGGTTGCTGGAACAGATAGATCGGTGTACATGTGAGTCACTTGTTGCTGGAACAGATAGATCGGTGTACATGTGAGTCACTCTGTTGCTGGAACAGATAGATCGGTGTACATGTGAGTCACTCTGTTGTTGGAACAGATAGATCGGTGTACATGTGAGTCACTCTGTTGCTGGAACAGATAGATCGGTGTACATATGAGTCACTTGTTGCTGGAACAGATAGATCGGTGTACATGTGAGTCACTTGTTGCTGGAACAGATAGATCGGTGTACATATGAGTCACTTGTTGCTGGAACTGTCTGGTCGTTACTGTGGTTTGTTGAAAACAGTGATTTGTGTGTATTGTTGACAACACAGTGATTTGTGTGACTTGTTGACAACAAAATGATGTGTTCGACATGTTGACAACAAAGTGATATGTGTGATTTGTTGACAACAAATTTGTGTGTGTGACTAGTTCGAAAACGCCTCCTAGTGTGAATTGGTTCCGGAACATGTTCGTTTCCTGAACTTCATGTAAATGGAACTATTTCTGTGTTTCGGAACAGAGCCATTTGGTGCTCAAAACAGAAACATGATGATGATTTGTTGTTGTTGAGGATAAGAACGAGTTGTTTTGGTTTTGAAAACAGTCCGTTTCCACAGTTTGTGAATCAAGAGCACGTTGTTCGGAAGACTGGACGAGAATCGACTCACTGTTGGGTGTTGATGATGGAATCTGTGGAGGTCAGTGACAGCGGACACCACTATGGTCACCACGCGGCCAGCGCGACAGAAACGGTACATGTCTCACAGAGACTTGGGGAGGAGAGTCCGCCTTGTGCCCCACTGACTGGAGTATGAACAGCGTCTTTCCTGTTCTATGTGTGTTCCCCACTGCCCTTGCTGTCTGGATGTGGATTTCTACATCGATTTGAAAGTTGCTTTCCCTTCATGCATTCATTGAAATAAAATCGGCTGATTTAGAAAGGCAGTGCTGTAGTAGGTACTGCTGTTGCACTGCTTCAGAATAAGTACTTACATCGACTTTTTCTTGGTTATGCTATTGGATGTAAATGACTGCTGCTTAATCAAAATATGAAGACAAATGCCGTCTATAGATCGGAAGAAAGTTGTAACAGTTTTTGTTCAGTAACCTGAATCCAGGTAATAGTGTCAATAGCACATCAGAGATTGACTGAAATCAGTGTCGGGGTTTCAAACAGGGTCGCATAGACAGACCCCTTGTTAAAGAAAACGTGCGTTGTTCAGAGCAAAGCAGTGAAAGGATGTTATTATACCCAGACTGAAGAAAGTTTGATTTGTTTCATGAGTTCTTTCCACTGTGGGGTCATAGCCTGCTGAACGAAGCTCGGTAGAACAGGTAACAAGAAAATGAAATAAAAAAATAAAGAAATACAAACGAAAAATAAAATAATAAAAATGGAAGGATATTTCCCCTAAGACCTCAGTCAACAAATCATCTAGGAAAAACAGAAAGGAAAAAACAAAACAAAACAAATCATCTAGGAAAAAAAAAAAGCAGCAATATTTGACTCAGATATCGAACAGGAAAGTGAGTCGTTTGAAGAGACAGTGAAAGTGCCATGCTGAGTTCCTGTGTTGAGTACTGGAGAAGTGAGAGAGAAGAAGACAGGTAGAGACATTCAGTGCACCACCATCTCTGTTCCGCTGCATCAGCCGGCAGACAGGCAGCCATCCGCCAGCCACCATGTC
>JAAQRG010299727.1:7500-12500 GCA_011634625.1 Babylonia areolata
TACATAAACGACCTACCAAGCCACGTCTCATCCAACGCCAGACTCTCTGCAGATGACACTGCCACTGACCGCCCCATCAAGTCAAATACCGACTACAAGAAACTGCAGGAGGACCATGATGCCCTGAGTGAGTGGGAGACACAGTGGGACATGGAGTTTCACCCTAACAAGTGCAGCGTCGAAAAAGGCAGAAGCTAGACACGCGGCCAGACAGGGCCATTTACTGTAACCAGTTAAGCTGACACAGAACACGAAAAGGAAAGTATACAACTCTTAGAATCGCATTAAAACTGAACTATATTTAGTGCCTAAAGCTCACGAGATCCGAAGAATAAATCTGGTAAATAGTAAAATAATGATACTGATAATAATAATAATGAAGACAATCATCATCATCGTCGTCGTCGTCTTCGTAGCAGCAGCAGCAGTAGTAGTAGTTGCTTGCTTTTTTTCTTTCTTTTTTTTTGTGTGTATAAATTACCGAATTGTCAAAAATACGTGGGAGTGCTAATGAAATCATTGAAGCCGTCACTGTCTTGTGGGCTGTCCGTTTCTGACAGGTCGGCCTTATGAGGGGAGCGAATGATTTCATCCTCAGCCAGTGAATGCTAATTTATCGTCACTACAACACTGGTGAACCTGACAATAAATGTTCTCTGTATGAGTGATTTTCCGTCAGTTGCACGGTCTTAAACAAACACACACACACACACACACACACACACACACACACACACACACAGAGAGAGAGAGAGAGAGAGAGAGAGAGAGAGAGAGCAGTTTCGATCTTTCCATCCTCTCCACTCTTTGGTCCATCTTCTTTCTTTCCTTTAAGACAAAGAGACAAGGAAGGAAAGAGACGCTAAGATGGTGGGCATTATCACCCCCCACCCTCACCCGGTCACCCCCGGGGCTATATCCCAGAGCCGCCTCATTGTGTATGCACGCGCGAAGAGAGCGAGAACAGATCCCCATTGCTGCGCGACAGCGCGTGACCACCACGGCAGCTGCACGGCACGTGACACACACACACGTCACACTCCCCTGAATCCTTGTAATCGGCTTCCGGTCTGAACAGGAAGCCCGGAGACACGCTGTGGAGACCTGACGGCGTCAGAGACCAGTGCTGGAGATACGGCCTCACTGCAGGACTTTCCACCACTCGGCGTGCTCGTTAAGGGCTGCTTCACCAACCCAGTGATGACGCTGGATTGATTTTGTCATCAAGCTGCCTTCCATGGTCGTATGGATTCTTCGGCTTCTCTTTCCGCTCTGGGACCAAGGTAAACGTGTGTTAGGACTGATGGCTGCGATGGGAGAGGGAGCGGTGTAGGAATGGTGCGTGGATCGTGTGGTGTTCTTCCTTGTGAGGTGTTTTTGGTCCGTGATTGAACGGAGCCCAGCGATTCCAGTCACGCTGGCTGCTTGACCTGCTGTCAGAGAGGAGTCTCCGCGTTGTAAGTTACATGAGGAATTCAGTGTTTGGACGGTGATTCCTGTGGTATATTGTGTAGACAGGTTCCCCGGGCCTAAAGGTGCGTTGTAAGTTACATAACGAATTCAGTGTTTGGACTGTGATTCCTGTGGTATATTGTGTAGACAGATTCCCCGGGCCTAAAGGTGGGTGAAGCACTGGAGGATGGGGGAAGGGGGATTACATTTATTTAATCACCTGCGTTTTACCTGATGAAGAAATTGTGTTCATTAGTAACACGACATAGCAAACAAAAAATAGAACGGTACGGTGACCATCATATTTCTGATTATCTGGTGTTTTACTGGTTGCTTTGCCCCGCTACTTAGGCAGCCACACTCCGTCTCTGGGTGCCTCGCATGCCGCATTATGTTCGCATTTCCCCAACCAACTGAATCCTAGTGATCATGTGCGCTGCGAAATCTTCAACGTGCACATTTGATCCTCTGTTTGTCCAAAATCATTATCATGAAATTCGGAAAGACATAAAATCGATTCAAATTACATGAAGGGATAAAGGCTCTAGTTCTTGTGCTCTTACTTTGACATCGAAAAATCGGAATAAATCTCTGCTAAGACTCGACTCGCATGCCCAGTGGACGATTTAAGTCCACCTATTTGTTAACCACTCGGCCAAGTAGCATCGAGCAATGACAAGGACAAGACACATAAAATAAGGTGGATGTATAACAGAGATTTTTATATTTGAAAAAAAAACCCAGTTATATCAGAAAGGCGGAAAGAGAGACAGGTAAGAAAGAAGAGAAATGAGTTGCATAAAGACTGGCAATACAGTCGAGCCCTACTCATCCATTGAAGACAGTCGGTACAAGTAGGACAGAACAATTTGTCTAATGAAACGTCACTGACCACCACAAGACAGAGACAATGTGGAAAATCTCCTTTTCAATATTCCAGTCCATTTGTGCCACTGACTGACAGATAATCTGAATCGGTACAAAGAAAGAAAGGAAAAAAGTCAATGACCGCTAAAATATCACTCCAGCAGAGACAGACATATTTCTCCAAGGAAATAAACCGACCAACATCAGCTGAACGATTTCAGTCAGGCGGGTTGCGCACGAACAGTGAAGAAATTGACGAATTCCTTGGGGGAGGGTGGGGGCGTAAGGAGGCGGGGGGGAGGGAGGTTTCAAACAGTCTGCGAAGTGGGTGACGAGAAACAAATCTCTCTTTCAGTTGAACGCGCACGAACTTTTAAATACCAACACAACTTTTCAGTATCGACAGGGGAGGAGGAGTGGGAGGAGGGGGGGGGGAGTGAGAGAAAGGCTTGAAAACATGGATGCATCAGCGACAAGCAGTTTCCTTGAGTAGTTGGTCGGCCAGGTTGGGCATGGTGAAAGACAGAAGAAGAAGAAGAAGCAGCTTTGGTCGGAAGACAGAGAGATGAGAGGGCTGGATGGGCCGAGTGGAAATCGATGACCAAGAGCTGTGGAGAGAGCTTTGTGTGTGGCAGGGGAAGACAGGAGTAGGTAGACCTACGTGGCGCTCTCAGGGGAGGAGATAGAGAGAGAGAGAGCAGAGCGTCCACACTTCAGCTGTGTGGCTGTGGCACATGTGGACAGACGATGCCAGCTGAACACGTGTGTGTGGTCTGTTCGGGTCTGAGATGTACAGGTGGGTGGGTTGCTGTGGTACTGTGGCTGATTGTTGCGTCGTTATGGAAACGAGGTGGTGGGGGTTGTGTGTGGCTGTCTGTTTCTGACTGTCTGTTTGTGTGTCTCTCTGTCTGTCTGTTTGTCTCTCTGCCTGTCAGTCTCTATCTATCTATCTATCTATCTATCTATCTCTCCCTCCCTCTCACTCTCTCCCTCCCTCTCCCTCTCTCCCTCTCTCTCTCCCTCTCCTTCTCTCTCTCCCTCCGTCTCTCTCTCCATCTCTCTCTCTCCCCCCCTCTCTGTCATGCTTTCTCTGTCTGTCTGCACTATGTAAAAGGCCGCTCCTTTCCCCACTTACATACACGTGTGCTCCAATGCAGACGGCATACTGATGATGGTGATTGATTATTCCCAGTATGAATGGGTCGTCCACGTGCTGGTTGGTCTGAGATTAGAAGGATGTGGTGTGTGTGTGTGTGTGTGCGTGTGTGCGTGTGTGTGTGTGTGTGTGTGTGTGTGTGTGTGTGTGTGTGTGTGTGACGCAGAGCGAGAAAGAGGGGACACGGAGAGAGAGTAGGGGGTGCAGGCGGATTGGTGCTGTGCAGGTTGTAATGGTAGACTAGATGTTTCTCCAGCACATGCATTGAAGCGCCGTGCATGAGTCATTGCACAGTATTGGACCAGGGTGTTCGGGGGCAGCCGCTTTCCAAAGAGGTGTTCAATATTGATGGGGTGATGGCGGGGTGATAGGGGTGGAGGCTGTTTCATTCACACTTTGTGCCATCGATTTTCTTGTGTTCAAAGAGCTCTCTTATATTAATGAAGATTTAGAACACTCTTCTGTCTGTCTGTCTGTCTGTCTGTCTGTCTGTCTCCCTCTCTCTCTCTCTCTTCTTGCCTCAGACCATCTGTCACGTGTCTGTGTAAATATCTCTCTCTTACTCTCTCTTCCTCCCTTCCTCAATTTCTGTCTGTCTGTCTGTCTCTCTGTCTCTGTCTCTGTCTGTCTCTCTCTCAATCCATCTCTCTCTCTCTCTCTCTCTCCCTCTCTTTCTCTCCCTCTCCCTCTTCTTCAATCCAGGAGGAGAATGGAGAAGAAGAAGGTGATGGTGATGATAATGATGATGATGTAGGAGAAGAAGAAGAAGAAGGTGATGGTGATGATGATGATGTAGGAAAAGGAGAAGAAGAAGAAGAGAGAGACAGAGAAAGGTACAGAAAATCCAGCAGCGACAAGATAGGTTGCCCCACACGTTGCTGCCACGAAGCATCCACACAGCCCTTTCAACACCAGCCCTGAAGCAGCCTCCACCTTCGGCATCCCACCCATGGAATTCAGCTTTTCGGGGTGCAGGCGGCATAATAAAAGTCAACCCCGCCATGCTGCAGATAGTTCGCAGGCTCTTTGGGCTGCTGCTGGCACCGCTAGCACCAATATCAAAGCTCCCCCTCCCTTCCCTCCTCCCCCTCCCTTGCCCTCCGTGGTGCACTAAGGTATATGTGTGGGAGGCAGGTGGGGGTGAGCTTTCAGCTGGCCCGCGCGTCTGAGAGCATCAGTGTGGGTGGGGGAGTTTGGATGTGGGTGTGGGTTGAGTTGTCCCGGGGGCAGGGCCGGAGTTGGGGGCCGTGCCGGTGTCACTGTGAAGCAAATCAACTTTCAATTTTCCGCCCACTGGGCAATAGCACGTACAGCCAGCCCCCCGTCCCTGGGATGGCCGCTGTCATTAGGAATTCCTCCCGACTCTTGTGTCAAAGAGAGATCCAGAGTGATGGAGAGAGAGAGAGGGAGGGATGAGGCGCAGAGAGGGATGAGGGGGGGGGGTGAGGCACAGAGAGGAGAGATGGGGATGAGGCAGAGAGAGAGATGGGGGATGAGGCACAGAGATGGGGGGATGAGGCACAGA
>JAAQRG010299733.1:0-15044 GCA_011634625.1 Babylonia areolata
GTGTGTGTGTGTGTGTGTGTGTGTGTGTGTGTGTGTGTTCTGTTTCATTATGAAAAGGTAATGCATGGAAAGCCATTTATATAAATTCTTTTTAATTAGCTGAGTACACAGTACTACACACCAAGCCCAGTTTACAGATATATAGACACCACCAGTATTTGTCTCAAAACTGGTCAGGAAATTTTGTCAACAGTCTCAAAAACAGCAGTCAGTGACAAAGTGAGATGACTGATATTTGATTGTGCATTCCCAGACTTCAATTTGAAAAAAAAATCTACACATATTTTCATGTTCTGACAAATATCAAAACATAACAATCTAATATATCATTAATTTGATGATTAGTGACAGTGTTGTTCACATGCACATGCAGTCATTGAGGATATACCTAAAATAATGAATTGTTTTGATAAGTGATATACAATTGAACTCAATTGAACAGCAGTTGTTTTCATTTCATTCTGACGACTTCTTTTCTTTCTCTTTCAGTTCATATTCTCTCTCTCTCCACAACTCTCTCTCTCTCTCTCTCTCTCTCTCTCTCTCTCTCTCTCTCCCCACCCCTCCATATGTGTTAATGTTTCTGTCCCTGTGTCCTGTATTTTCAGTATTGATTTTACAGACCACCCACAGAGAGACAGGTGGCAGGTTGCTGTGGTTTGGTTAAAATGTCAATTGTTATGCCTGAGCAGAGAGTGCATATATCACTGTTTACTGCTTCAGCTCAGTTTAAAACCTCTCTGGAATGATAGCAAATTTAGTCATGGGTAACAGCTGCTCTGAACCCATTAGCTCCTGTGACATTGGAAAACAGAATCACAGCCTGCTGCCACTTGCCTCTCTCTCTGGGAGGAAAAAAGCATGTTAATTGCTTATCTCATTTCTTTGGTTCAATAGAATTTTGTTTCATTTCGTTTTGTTTCTCTGTTGCTGATAATCACTACATCACCATGTTTGGCTGTTCATGATTGGTGACTAGGCCTTTTTTTTTCTTTTTTCTTTTTTTTTTTTGACCAGAAACAAAAGCAGATCAGGCTTCAGAGAACTTTTGCCACCAGCAGAATTCGTTCTGGTAACAGCTTCATGGAAACAGCCTACCATATAAACAGGTTGATGGTTTCAGTATTCAAATTGTGTGATGAGTTGATACTTGCTGGAGGTAACAATTTCTTTTCTGTTTTTTTTTCCTCAGAAAGGGAAACCTGAACTGCAGAACAGAAAACAGAGCTATGGTTGGGCAGATCCTTCGCCTTGTGGATTCTGTCCGCAAAGGTCTCTTCATTGTTGGAACAGCTCTCCTGATATTTGTGGCTGCTAGAAACACCATAACATGGTGAGTTGGATTGCATGCGAGAGTTACAGTCTGTTTGAGCGTTCTCGAAGTATTTGCCAGTCAGCAAAATGATAAGGTGTAAGTTTTAGCTTTAAACTGTAAATAAGAAAAAGATGGGGGTTTGTTTTGTATTGGATGCTTTGTAGGTTATTGATTTGTTCCCAAGTGTTTAGAGGTGAAGAATGGTGTGTGATGAACTTACTCTGAAAACCATGAGTGCTCTCTTATTCACTTTTGGGAATCATACAACTTCTAGCTCTCTCTGAACATTCACGAAAGAATTTCTGATAAAATGCATATATATATATATATTTTTTTTTTTAAAGATACACTTTCTTGCTTCATCCATTCAAACAAAATGTCAGAGAGGCAAATTCACTGACAAAAATAAATACATAGAGAGCTGGGTAATGACAGTTGTGAAGAGAATGTCTGGATCTGCATGGACAAGCATTATGCCAGAGAGATTTGAAGAAGAAGGGGCAGAGACAGTGATGATAATTTACCTGGGTATGAATTTTGCGTAAACAGTTCATTCATTTTCATATCGCCAATCATGAAAGATATCTAGGGTTTGTGGGAAATACTTTGCTACACGCTCACATGTGTGCACACACACACACAAACACACACACACACACAAACACACACACACACACACGCACACACATACGCACACACGTGCGCACACGCGCGCACACATAGACATACACACACACACACACACAGAAAGGGATGGAAGTGGGAGAGAGAAAGGTGGTTGGGGTGAGGAAAACAGGATCACTCATCATCCTGCTGTGTTCCTTTCAGCTGGTGGTAACATGTTGTTCAGGTTTGAGTGCTCTGTTCCATTCCCTATCATTTATTACTTGTTTACTTTCTCAAGTTTCTGGTCAGCAAAACTGTCATCACTGGGGCATATGCAGAGCATAGACAGTCTCTTTTTTTTTTATTGTTGTTGTCATAAAGTGAAAATGTCAGAACAGTTGACATTTGCCATTAATCTATAATTTCATTTTGCTATGGGCTTTTTCTTTAATTTTTTTAAATTTTTTTTTTTATACAGGCACATGCAGAGATTCTGGGGAGCCTCTGGAGACTTTTGGCAAAAACAATGGAAGAATATCTACCAGCTGTGTGGCAGTAACTCTTTCATCCTGGGCGTATTTGGTCAGTATCTGCATGAAATGTTTCATTTTGAATGTATGAAAGGTGCCTGGATTTTTGAATAAACAAAGACACACAAACACCAAGCAGCCACAAGTACGCCCTCCACGCTGCATGGTTTCAGATTTTGAACATGGAATGATGCATGGAACTCAGTCACCACAGAAGTAAAGACTCAGACCAAAATTATATCCCTTAAGCCATTCTGATGTTTGTTCAGTTCATGTTGTAGAAGTAAATATAGAGGAGATTTCTGCTGCTGCTGCTGCTGCTACCGATAGTGACTTAGATCTTCATGAAAGGTGATGAAGAAAGTTCAGAGTTTGAGCAGGTTACATCTTCATGTGTGGTTTGGAGTTCCCACATAGTGTGCAAACCTAACTGCCAGAATGTACTGATTGTTCTATCCAGTATGTTCCCACACACAGTGCAAACCTAACTGCCAGAATGTACTGATTGTTATCTCCAGTATGTTCCCACACAGAGTGCAAACCTAACTGCCAGAATGTACTGATTGTTCTCTCCAATAATGTTCCCACACAGAGTGCAATCCTAACTGCCAGAATGTACTGATTGTTCTATCCAGTATGTTCCCACACAGAGTGCAAACCTAACTGCCAGAATGTACTGATTGTTCTCTCCAGTATTTTCCCACACAGAGTGCAGATCTAACTGCCAGAATGTACTGATTGTTCTATCCAGTATGTTCCCACACAGAGTGCAGACCTAACTGCCAGAATGTACTGATTGTTCTCTCCAGTATTTTCCCACACAGAGTGCAGATCTAACTGCCAGAATGTACTGATTGTTCTATCCAGTATGTTCCCACACAGAGTGCAGACCTAACTGCCAGAATGTACTGATTGTTCTCTCCAGTATTTTCCCACACAGAGTGCAGATCTAACTGCCAGAATGTACTGATTGTTCTATCCAGTATGTTCCCACACAGAGTGCAGACCTAACTGCCAGAATGTACTGATTGTTCTCTCCAGTATTTTCCCACACAGAGTGCAGATCTAACTGCCAGAATGTACTGATTGTTCTATCCAGTATGTTCCCACACAGAGTGCAGACCTAACTGCCAGAATGTACTGATTGTTCTCTCCAGTATTTTCCCACACAGAGTGCAGATCTAACTGCCAGAATGTACTGATTGTTCTATCCAGTATGTTCCCACACAGAGTGCAGACCTAACTGCCAGAATATACTGATTGTTCTCTCCAGTATGTTCCCACACACAGTGCAAACCTAACTGCCAGAATGTACTGATTGTTATCTCCGGTATGTTCCCACACACAGTGCAAACCTAACTGCCAGAATGTACTGATTGTTCTATCCAGTATGTTCCCACACACAGTGCAAACCTAACTGCCAGAATGTACTGATTGTTATCTCCAGTATGTTCCCACACACAGTGCAAACCTAACTGCCAGAATGTACTGATTGTTCTCTCCAGTATGTTCCCACACAGAGTGCAGACCTAACTGCCAGAATGTACTGATTGTCATCTCCAGTATGTTCCCACACAGAGTGTAAACCTAACTGCCAGAATGTACTGATTGTTTTATCCAGTATATTCCCACACACAGTGCAAACCTAACTGCCAGAATGTACTGATTGTTATCTCCAGTATGTTCCCACACAGAGTGCAAACCTAACTGCCAGAATGTACTGATTGTTCTCTCCAGTATGTTCCCACACAGAGTGCAGACCTAACTGCCAGATGTACTGATTGTTATCTCCAGTATGTTCCCACATAGTGTGCAAACCTAACTGCCAGAATGTACTGATTGTTCTCTCCAGTATGTTCCCACACAGTGCAATCCTAACTGCCAGAATGTACTGATTGTTCTCTCCAGTATGTTCCCACACAGTGCAAACCTAACTGCCAGAATGTACTGATTGTTCTATCCAGTATGTTCCCACACAGAGTGCAAACCTAACTGCCAGAATGTACTGACTGTTATCCCCGGTATGTTCCCACAAGAGTGCAGTCCTAACTGCCAGAATGTACTGATTGTTCTATCCAGTATGTTCCCACACAGAGTGCAGTCCTAACTGCCAGAATGTACTGATTGTTCTATCCAGTATGTTCCCACACACAGTGCAAACCTAACTGCCAGAATGTACTGATTGTTATCTCCAGTATGTTCCCACACAGAGTGCAAACCTAACTGCCAGAATGTACTGATTGTTCTCTCCAGTATGTTCCCACACAGAGTGCAGACCTAACTGCCAGATGTACTGATTGTTATCTCCAGTATGTTCCCACATAGTGTGCAAACCTAACTGCCAGAATGTACTGATTGTTCTCTCCAGTATGTTCCCACACAGTGCAATCCTAACTGCCAGAATGTACTGATTGTTCTCTCCAGTATGTTCCCACACAGTGCAAACCTAACTGCCAGAATGTACTGATTGTTCTATCCAGTATGTTCCCACACAGAGTGCAAACCTAACTGCCAGAATGTACTGACTGTTATCCCCGGTATGTTCCCACAAGAGTGCAGTCCTAACTGCCAGAATGTACTGATTGTTCTATCCAGTATGTTCCCACACAGAGTGCAGTCCTAACTGCCAGAATGTACTGATTGTTCTATCCAGTATGTTCCCACACACAGTGCAAACCTAACTGCCAGAATGTACTGATTGTTATCTCCAGTATGTTCCCACACAGAGTGCAAACCTAACTGCCAGAATGTACTGATTGTTCTCTCCAATAATGTTCCCACACAGAGTGCAATCCTAACTGCCAGAATGTACTGATTGTTCTCTCCAATAATGTTCCCACACAGAGTGCAATCCTAACTGCCAGAATGTACTGATTGTTCTCTCCAATAATGTTCCCACAGAGTGCAAACCTAACTGCCAGAATGTACTGATTGTTATCTCTCCAGTATGTTCCCACACAGAGTGCAAAACCTAACTGCCAGAATGTACTGATTGTTCTCTCAATAAATGTTCCCTGGAGTGCAATCCTAACTGCCAGAATGTACTGATTGTTCTCTCCAATAATGTTCCCACACAGAGTGCAATCCTAACTGCCAGAATGTACTGATTGTTCTATCCAGTATGTTCCCACACAGAGTGCAAACCTAACTGCCAGAATGTACTGATTGTTATCTCCAGTATGTTCCCACACAGAGTGCAAACCTAACTGCCAGAATGTACTGACTGTTCTCTCCAATATGTTCCCACACACAGTGCAAACCTAACTGCCAGAATGTACTGACTGTTATCTCCGGTATGTTCCCACACAGAGTGCAAACCTAACTGCCAGAATGTACTGATTGTTCTATCCAGTATGTTTCCACACACAGTGCAAACCTAACTGCCAGAATGTACTGATTCTTCTATCCAGTATGTTTCCACACAGAGTGCAAACCTAACTGCCAGAATGTACTGACTGTTATCTCCGGTATGTTCCCACACAGAGTGCAAACCTAACTGCCAGAATGTACTGATTGTTCTCTCCAATATGTTCCCACACAGAGTGCAAACCTAACTGCCAGAATGTACTGACTGTTATCTCCGGTATGTTCCCACACAGAGTGCAAACCTAACTGCCAGAATGTACTGACTGTTCTCTCCAATATGTTCCCACACAGAGTGCAAACCTAACTGCCAGAATGTACTGACTGTTATCTCTGGTATGTTCCCACACAGAGTGCAAACCTAACTGCCAGAATGTACTGACTTATATCTCCGGTATGTTCCCACACAGAGTGCAAACCTAACTGCCAGAATGTACTGACTTATATCTCCGGTATGTTCCCACACACAGTGCAAACCTAACTGCCAGAATGTACTGATTGTTCTCTCCAGTACCTTCCCACACAGAGTGCAAACATAACTGCCAGAATGTACTGATTGTTAATGTTATCTCCAGTATGTTCCCACACAGAGTGCAAACCTAAAACTGCCAGAATGTACTGATTGTTCTCTCCAATATGTTCCCACACAGAGTGCAAACCTAACTGCCAGAATGTACTGATTGTTCTATCCAGTATGTTCCCACACAGAGTGCAAACCTAACTGCCAGAATGTACGGATTGTCATCTCCAGTATGTTCCCACACACAGTGCACACCTAACTGCCAGAATGTACTGATTGTTCTCTCCAGTATGTTCCCACACACAGTGCAAACCTAAAACTGCCAGAATGTACTGATTGTTATCTCCAGTATGTTTGTCTTTTTTCTACGGTTTTGTAGGGTAGTTCTATCTTTTGTGTTTGTTGTTGTTCACTTTATTAAAAAAAAAAAAAAATGTTTGCACACATCACTCTTTTGAATCTGAAGTAACTGTTCTGGCCTGATATGAGGATATATTAGTTCCGTGAGTGGTAAGAACAAGAGCAAGAACTGAGGTTTAAAATAAGAATAAGAAGTGAGGTGAAAGCATTCATTCTGTGCGACTGAGATTGTGATTAGTGTGCATTCTATATTAGCACACGTACTGTATCAGAAGGTCACTTTACAACAGCCAGAGACAGAGGCTTGTTTTTGTGATTTTTTTTTGCTTTTGGTTAATGATGAAGGTAAAGATTTCTGTGGAGGGTGGATGGGGGTAGTATTTATTTGATAGTTTGTTTTTTTTTGGCGTGTCTTTTCTGTGATGATGTTTCAGTGGCAGTGTTTGGCCCTGCTTTCAGGCACCACCCTGTTTGGGTTTGTGGTTTTCTGGCTGTCCAATGCATTTCTTCTTGTGCTGGATGTCACCGGCAAGCCAGCCACTCTGCTGCGCTACAAAGTCCAACCTGACAAAAATGTGCCTGTGAGTGACCTTCAGTGGGTGGGGGGTGTGCATGTGTGTGTGTGTGTATGTGTGTGTGTGTGTGTGTGTGTGTGTTCATTTATTCTTTTGTTTAATGTCTATCTGCAATTGTGATTTTAGATGAGAATCCATCACTTTTCCACCCCACCCATGCATTAAATCATCACTATTTTCCCTGTTCCTCTCTCCTCATTTCACTTAAAAAAAAGAATATAAGCAAAATAAAACAAACTAACTAGTCAGCCAGTAAAAGTATTTAAAAGTGTGTGCATGTGTGTGTGTGTGTGTGTGTGTGTGTGTGTGTGCGCGCGCGTGTGCGTGTGCGTGTGTGTGCGCGCTGGCGTGTGTGTATGTGTGTGTGTATGGAAGTGTTTGTGTGTGTGGGGGTTGGTTGGTAGGGATATGTGTCTGTTTTTCACCCAAATTGCATTTGCTTTTTCTCTCAACAAAGATCAACTGAATACATTTGGAGAAGTAATTTATATTGCACACTAGATAATCAAACTAATGTTGGCAAGCATTTCTTTCTTTAAAAACATGATGATGGACTTCTTTCAGAAAGCCTGCAAATAACCAGTTGATCATCATTCTGGCACCTAGCAGAGGGGGGTTGCTATAAGATATTATATATGTAAGGAAATTGGAAACTGTTTGCGAGCATGTTTTCCGTGTGGTCACTAGGTGAGTCATCAGTTTGCCCCTTGGTCAGTGACCAGGTGTTCAGGGGGCTTCTGAGAAGTCAAAAAAAAAAATCTTGGGGCTCCCAGGGGCTCTTTTACCAGGAGTCTACCAGACTTCCTTTAGAGGGTCACTCTGATGCTGCACATTGAGATCAGATCTGCACTTCTATACAGTACACATCTAAAACAGGTACAGTTTCAGTTTCTCAAGGAGGCATCACTGCGTTCAGACAAAGCCATAAGCTTACATCACAGATACGGCCTTCTGCAGTCAGCTGGATCATAAGAAATATGACCAACAATAGGTGATGGGTGCTGTAGCCGAATAGTGAGTGCTGGAATCTCACCCAAGGTTCCAGAGTTTGATCACCGTTTTTGGCACACCTGGTGGGTTTACTGGTAGAGATTTTTCAGATCTCTCAGGTCAACGTATGTGCAGATCTGCTAGTACCTGAGCTTCCTTCAAGTGTGTATGCATACAGAAGATCAAACACAAACGTCAGATATCCTGTAATACATGTCAACATTCAGTGGGTTACAGAAACAAGAACATACCCAGCATGCACACACCTGAGGAAACAGCGCATGGCAGTCTTGTACATACGAGTGAAAGTGAAGAGCTGCAGCCCATGAATGCAGAAAAAGAAGAAGAAGAGGAAGAAGAAGAAGCAACGATGCGAAATGCATCACTGTGTGTGGTGGTGGTGTGTTGTGTTGTGTGTCAGGTGTCCAAAGACATGCTGCGGAGCGCGGTGGAGCTGGTGCTGTTCAACCAGGTGGTGGTAGGGATCCCTGTGGCCATGGGGGTGCACTGGATGATGGAGTGGCGGGGCTGCAGTCTGTCCCCGGACGACCTGCCCACCTTCCACTGGGCCCTGCTGGAGCTCATCATCTGTGTGCTGGTGGAGGAGATCGGCTTCTACTACTCCCACAGGCATGTGGATCGCTTTTCTTTTTCATCTGCCCCTTTCTTTGTAGTTGGTTATTGTTGTTGTTGTTGTTGTTGCACTTACAGTGAATGGATAGGGTGATGGGCAGGTAAATGTTTGGTGGTAGGGCAACACTGTTGAGTTTTGTATTGTTGTGGTGCTAAATAGGGTGATGGGAGGGTAAATGTTTGGTGGTAGGGCAACACTGTTGAATTTTGTATTGTTGTTGCACTAAATAGGGTGATGGGAGGGTAAATGTTTGGTGGTAGGGCAACACTGTTGAGTTTTGTATTGTTGTTGCACTAAATAGGGTGATAGGAGGGTAAATGTTTGGTGGTAGGGCAACACTGTTGAGTTTTGTATTGTTGTTGCACTAAATAGGGTGATGGGAGGGTAAATGTTTGGTGGTAGGGCAACACTGTTGAGTTTTGTATTGTTGTTGCGCTAAATAGGGTGATGGGTCGGTAAATGTTTGGTGGTAGGGCAACACTGTTGAATTTTGTATTTTTGTTGCGGTAAATAGGGTGATGGGCGGGTAAATGTTTGGTGGTAGGGCAACACTGTTGAATTTTGTATTGTTGTTGCGCTAAATAGGGTGATGGGCAGGTAAATGTTTGGTGGTAGGGCAACACTGTTGAATATTGTATTGTTGTGGTGCTAAATAGGGTGATGGGCGGGTAAATGTTTGGTGGTAGGGCAACACTGTTGAATTTTGTATTGTTGTGGTGCTAAATAGGGTGATGGGCAGGTAAATGTTTGGTGGTAGGGCAACACTGTTGAATATTGTATTGTTGTTGCGCTAAATAGGGTGATGGGCGGGTAAATGTTTGGTGGTAGGGCAACACTGTTGAATTTTGTATTGTTGTTGCGCTAAATAGGGTGATGGGCGGGTAAATGTTTGGTGGTAGGGCAACACTGTTGAATTTTGTATTGTTGTTGCGCTAAATAGGGTGATGGGCGTGTGGATGTGTTTGGTGGTTTGGTAACTCTGTTGAATTTTATGTTGTTATTATTGTTGCCTTTACAGGGAATGAATTGGGTGATGGGGAGGTGAATGTGGCTGATGGTTGGGCAACTTTTCTTAAACTGTTTATTTATTATTTTTTTATTTGTTGATGACACTAGTATTTCACAACTTCTGTTCTGCCTTGACTGCAGCAAGCAGCTGAAATAGTGGAAACTGTGAAAGTTGTATTGAAATGAAAATGGGTAGTGGAAGTCTACTTTTATTATGTCTTTGTCATTCCGAAAGATAGAGAAAGGTGTTTGCATGCATGGCGTGTGTGTGTGTGTGTGGGTGTTTGTGTGTGTGCATGTATGTGCAAGCATGTTATATGGCATGCAGTTACATGTGTTAACATTTCTCCAAAAGTTGAAGGTGTGTGCGTGCGTGCACATGTAGCACATGTGTGTTGCATGTGTGTAGAAGGGCCATGTGTTTATATGGATGTGTGTGTTTCCATCTGTTTCTATGTATGTGTGTGTTTCTGATCTGTTTACGTATGTGTGTGTTTCTGATCTGTGTACATGTATGTATGTAATGTGTGTGTTTCCCCTGGCCTTGGCAGAGTGCTGCACCACCCCCGGCTGTACAAGCACGTCCACAAGAAGCACCACGAGTGGACGGCGCCCATCGGCATTGTTGCACTGTACGCCCACCCCGTGGAGCATGTGCTGTCCAACCTGCTGCCCCCGGCCCTGGGCCCCGTCATCCTGGGTTCACACCTGGCCACCGCCTGGATGTGGTTCGCCCTGGCCCTCATGTCCACCACCGTGGCCCACTGTGGCTACCACTTCCCCTTCCTGCCCTCCCCGGAGGCCCATGACTACCACCACCTCAAGTGAGGAGGGGGCTGGATTGGGGAGTTGTTGATGTGTGTGCATGACAGGCCTAATAATAGCCGAGTGTTTAAAGCGTTGGACTTTCAGTGTGATGGTCCAGGGTTCGAATCTTGGTAACGGCACCTGATGGATAAAGGGTGGAGATTTTTCTGATCTCTCATGTCAACATATGTGCAGACCTGCCTGTGCCTGAACCTTCTTCGTGTGTACACACAAGCAGAAGATAAAATGTGCACGTTAAAGATCCTGTAATCCATGTCAGCGTTCGGTGGGTTATGAAAACAAGAACATACCCAGCATGCACACCACCGAAAATGGAGTATGGCTACCTACATGGTGGGATAAAAACTGTCATACATGTAAAAGCCCACATCACAGGTGTACATATGAGTGGACATAGGAGTTGCAGCCCACGAACGAAGAAGGAGAAGAAGAAGTGTGTATGCATGTCACATCACCTTTGTTGAGTAACTGAATGGGGGTGGGGATGGAGGGGAGTGTCATGGAGGTGCTGAGGGTGGTGGGGGATGGGGGGTGGTGGTAGTTGATTGATTGATTGGTGTGTTTGCATGAGTGGTGAGGTGTGTGCATTTTGTGGGCCAGCCCCTTGTGTATGTGTGTGTCGTTGTACCTGCCTCTTACCTTTCAGATATTCCTGTTTGGCTTTAAAACTGTACTGTCTAGGGCTTGTGATTGCACAAATAGAGGGAAAGGAAGAAGGGGTTCACACTGTGTAGAAAAGAGAAAGGGATTTTGCATGTAATAGTAAAACTGATTTTACATAACTAAAAGGGTCAGTTGGATGCCGATGTCATGCATTGCATTGTGTCTGGGTATTTGGGTCGGAGGAAGGTATATTTGGAATAACGATACCAGGGATGTAAACGTGCCCCCTGTAAATAGGCAAGACAAAGTGTGTGGCCTGTCGACACTCCCCTCATGATCAAATTATATGGTAGCCACAAAGAGCTGGAGAAAATAGTGTCAGTCATCACTAGAGCCGGACTGATGGCGTAGCTGTAACCGTCCAAGGAGAGGAAAGAAAAATAATGATTAATTGTGTGCGTGTATTGAGTTGGAGTGCAAGGGTTTGTGTTGTTGGTGAGAAGTTGAATATGTAGACTTTGAGTGTGTGTATGTATGTTTGTAGGAGTGTGTGTATGCTTACACATGCTTGCTTGCTTGGCTGCCTGCAGATTCAACCAGAACTATGGGGTGCTTGGAGTGCTGGACCGCCTGCACGGCACGGACAACCAGTTCCGGGCCTCCAAAGCATATCAGCGTCACTTCTTGCTGCTTGGCTTCATCCCCATGTCCCAGCAGTTCCCAGACCAGCCCAGCAAGAGCAAGTCAGAGTGAGCCCCTGGTGGTCGCCCACTCTTCAAATCAGTCCCCCCCCACCCCCTGATTCCCCTCCCACCCCTTCAACTCATTTGATTGTTGTGAAGAAAAAAAAGCTGTCAGGAGAGTAAGATCTATCTTTTTTTCTTTTATTATTATTTTTATTTTTATTTCTAGTGACATGGATTTTTTGACAGTCTTATCTCTTTTAGCCTGTAAGAGAGTCATGACTTGAATGCTGGTTTCAGTTGCGAAATGTTCACATCAGTTTTTCGCGTGTCACTTTGCTATCTTGTCTTTGTACATCATTTACACATCACCAGTTTTTTTCGTTTTTGTTTTTTTGTTTTCTTTGGGGGATGCACAAATTACCACAATTTGTGAATCTACAACCCATGCTATTGTGCAAGCTGCACATGTCAAACTGGAAACGAATATTGTAGAAAGTTTGCGTGTAGTTGGTGATAATCAGTAACTGGTTGTGCCAACGATCAATCAGTACACACAAGGAGAGAATTAAAAGTCACTCCTGAACAGTCAGCCATAGTTTGCCTCACATGAACAGAACTGACTGCATTAGTAAAACAAGAACCAACAAACAAAATGAAACGTTATGTCCTGATGAAAATATTCTACAGGTGGGTCTCCTTACGGTCAGACAGAAGCAACAGCAGCACCGCTCTGCTGGCATGGTAGAACTAAAACTGTCACAGCGTCAGCTTGCTTTGGTCTCTGTTGCAAGGGGCCTCGTTTTGTCCCAGCGTCTTTAATGATATTGATGGTTATACAGATAATGTTTTCTTCAGACCATATTTTGCATGGACAATTTAAAATGTGAGTTGCTCTTTCTTACATTTTTCGGGCTAGTTCAGGGTTACACACACAGACACAGAAGGAAGCCTTATACTCATGAGTTGGGTCAAGAAGCAGTGTGATGAATCTGTCTCACAGGAAGAGATTGGAGCTTGTAGATCGTGAATTGTGGTATTTTCTGTCAGACGTGCTTTAAATCTATGGTAAAACAAGCATTAAAGATGTTTGTTTTGGTTTTTGTTGTTGCTTTTTTTGGTGTGTTTTTTTTTTTTTGCAGCTGAAGCTTGGTATATAATTTGCACTTGTCCCTTTGCTTGATATTTTTCCTGGATCTCACAGCAATCAGTATTGGTTCAATCATAAACAAGCAGTAAGTGATCTTTGCAGGTCAGACCTTCATATCACTTGCACATTCACTGAACTGTGTTCATGCAAGCTTTGCTATCGTCTTGCATTTTTTGTGTTTATGTGTGCACACGTGTGTGTGTGTGTGTGTGTGTGTGACAGTGGGTGGTCTGACAGTCCGATCTGCTTTGAGGGTGCATTGTTGAGAGTGTGCAATATTATATCCAGAAGTCTTGTGATAACACCTTAAAGCAGACTGTCTCCTCTGGATCTGTTCTGCATTGTTTTAAAAATCTAAATGGCCTTGAAGTCAGGAAGTGGGGAGAACAAGGAACCTGTTCCCCTTTCCTCCTGCCACAAGTCAGAGACAGAGGATAACCTTTGTCCAAAGTCTGCTGTAGTCACCAGGTGTCGGTGAAAAAGTGCCGATGACCAGGTGGATTTACTGCAGCAGGCTTTCGCAACAGCTTAGCATCTTTCTCTGAACTGCTCTTGAAGTGTTCTGCATTGTATAATGTTGAACTATGAGTAAATATTTGTCCAAGTTGAAAAAAAAAGAAGCATTTCTGCTGTGTTGCTGTGTTTAGTAGTTTAGCTTACAATATATCTCATTGGTGTGTGTGTGTGTGTGCATGCTGTGGTCTTTTAGTTGGAAAGTATTGGCTTCAGAATACTAAGTGGTGTTGTGAATATCGTACAGATTGGCACTGCTCTTTTGTTTGGCAGGTTTATATTGTTGGTTCTGGGTTTTAACTATTCAGCTTGTTGTGTGAGTAATCAAAGTTGTTCATGGAAATGTTTGATGTGATAGTGTTGTTGGCTTTTACCAAATGCCCTTTGTGTTCATTTTGTTTTACCAGTTTGGGATCAAGCACCATTTTGTTTCTTGTGTTTGCTTATTTGTTTTTAGTTATTGAACATTTTCTTTTTAGCAATCGACAAACGATCTGGCCTCCCTTACAGTGCCACAATCAGCATTTTATATTCCCTTTTTACCCTTTGTTTTTTGTTTTTTTTAAATTTATGAAATAGTTCCAGTCTCGGTAAATTTCACAAGGTATACGAGTCATGAGTGTTGTTTGCAGAGCTTTCTAATGAGTAAATAAATCATTTAGTGATTGTTGTTATTGTGGTATTCAAGTATATAGTGATTGATTCCTGTGCCTGCCATTTCCACATGTAAACGAAAATGCCATGATCTTCCAGAGTATATGCTCACCTGTTGTTTACAAGCTTTCATTCCCCCAACATAGACAAAGTGTGCTGTGTGTTGATTGTTCTCATACAGCACAAAAGGCTATGCTTTACATACATGCAGTACAGCTGAGAAAAGGCTTGTGGCTTGGAAAACGTGGGGTAGCTTTGAATACTCACAGGCGCTAGATAGATATTTTTCATTCAGCTTCCCAGACAAAGACAAGGTTTCCCTTTGCGTGGTTTGTTTTCTCAGAGCTCGTATCCCAACCAGCCAGTCTTTATATGTGCAGTTTTGCCATGTGGGTGTCGGGCCACCTAAATAAGTTTGGAACAAAACATCCAGCTCTACTTGTGGTCCATCAGGGTAGCATCTTGCATGCATTCGGATCACACTGTTGGCATGTCAGGCACTTGTCTTGTGTCAGAATAAAACAGGAATGCAGCTTTTAGATCACAGGGTTATGATTTTCACCCCCTTCATGTAATTCTTTGTTGGATGTCCCTATGTCCCAAATAGGATCTCAGAATATCTGATAGGCTCAGGAAAATTCCTTCGGTTCAGGCTGTTTTGATAGGTTTGATCTCTTGTGTGGTTACCATATTTTCTATTGTATAAAGCACT
>JAAQRG010299737.1:0-2500 GCA_011634625.1 Babylonia areolata
AGGTGTCCTCCCACGCAATACATTATCGGCACACATCCTAATGGTGTTTTGTTTCATCTGACCATGTTTGGGCAAGAACACGAGCTAAGTGTTCCTCTGACTGGGTATGGAAGATAAAATAAAAAATAAAGTTTGAAAAATATGTTATCAAAGAAACATAAGATATGAAATAGTAGAGAGAGAGAGAGAGAGAGAGAGAGAGAGAGAGAGAGAGAGAGAGAGAAACAGACAGACAGACAGACAGACAGAGACAGAGAAAGACAGTCACAGAGAGGGTGGAGACAGACAGACAGACAGACAGGGAGAGAGAGATAGAGACAGACAGACAGACAGGGAGAGAGAGATAGATGGAGACAGACAGACAGACAGACAGAGACAGACAAGTAGACATGGACACATGTGGTCCTGCAAAAAAATTGCGCGAAGAAACGGCTCCTTGACATGGTAACTGAAATTTAAACTGCAGATGTTTCATACCCGCATATGGATTATGGCTGTCTTAACTGAGATTGGTTGCGGGGGCCGGAGAGTGACATGGAATGGGCAGGGGGTAGCGACAGAGGATTGAAATCGATCTCGTACGAAAAACCCAAGTCGCTGAAAGAAAGTTTCATGGGAAGAAGGTGCTGGTATCATATAACGAAAGACCCCAATATATAGGGTCTTTGATACAATAACAAACAAGCTGTTTTGCTAGCCGCATAACATTCTTTGATCACTACAAAGACAAAGAGCGGCGCGCGCGCGCGTGTGTGTGTGTGTTTGTGTGTTTGTGTGTATGTGTGTGTTTCAGATTTAGGTGTTGTTGTGGTCGCTTGTTTTCTTTTGTTTGCGTGTTTGGGTGTGTGTGTGTGTGTGTGTGTGTGTGTGTGTGTGTGTGTGTGTGTGTACGTGCTATTGTTGTGTTTTTTGTGTTGTTGTTGTTTTACTGTTATTTATTTATTGTTTGTTTCTTTGTTTCTTTCTTTGTTTTGCTTTGTTTTGTATTTTATTATTTTATTTATTTATTTTCATTTATTTAATTTCATTTATTTTATTTTATTTCTCAAGGCCTGACTAAGCGCGTTGGGTTATGCTGCTGGTCAGGCATCTGCTTGGTTTATGTGGTGTAGCGTATATGGATTTGTCCGAACGCAGTGATGCCTCCTTGAGCTACTGATACTGATACTGTCATCTGCACCGTTTCAGTGACATTACTCCCACGCCGCTCATTCATTAAGTCACCAAAATACACAGCCAACACCCAGATTCGCCTGTGACAGTCTCAACACCTGGCAGTCCACACGGAACTATCGATGTTAGGTTTGCCAGGTGGCCACACGCTACAGAAGGCCCTGCACTGCTGTTGACAGTCACTTTGGTGGCGTTCAGCAGTGCCTGCTCCGTTTTCCTGAGAGTTGTTGTCCTTGCAGAGACAAACTGCTGAAGGGCCTAGGGCCCGAAACGTAGGGAAACTCTTTCATCAAAGGACAAGTTACCACCTACAGGTCAGTCTGATCAGGTTTTTTTCGCCTGCTGACACAACGTTTTTGTTCTCCTTATATTACTGAAACTGAAACTGGCGAAAGCTATTAAAACAAACTTGAAACCTTTGCAAAAACATTACTGTGAAACAACCAATTTAGCTTTCCATTATTTGGCTGTTGTTTTTTTTTGGGGGGGTTGTTGTTGCTTGTTTAGTTTAGTTTTGATTTGTTTCTAGAAACAAGATGTGCAATTGACATCGAGTTCTCTCTGTCTGTCTGTTTGTCTGTCTCTCTCTGTCTGTGCGTGAGTACGCGCGCGCGCATGAAAACTATCTATTGATACAACTGTTTCCTGGAAAAAAAAGAAAAAAAGAACTACAACTGAATAACTGATTCAGACATTTTTTGAGTTGTTTTATCTCTGCAAAAGTGCTTTCAAGTTGGCACAAATTAGTGTTGGTGTTTTCGTCGTCGGTGTTGTTGTTGTTAATAGTGTTGCTCTTGTTTTTTTGTTGTTGCCCTCATTTCGTTCCCATCCCTGTTTTAATTCTTAAACATCTGATAGTTATACTGCTGAATTAGACCCACTCATGGGTAATGTTTCTGGTATAGGTTATTCATTTAACTCACCTTGGATTCCTGCGCGATTTGCGGGGTGAGTTACCTCCCATGTATATATTACGGCTATGTTTTTTTACTTCTTCTGGGAACCACCACAAGCAAGTTTGTACAAAATAATTTTTGAGGTTGTTATTAGAATTTTTGTTGTTTTTTTATACTGTTCTGTCAAAAGAATTTTTCTTGTATAATGTTGTTAAATTGATGTTTCATATGCATGATTATGAAAACAACAAAACAAACCATCACAACAAAAAAGAAAAGAAAATTAAATTTAAGAACGGGAGTATATTTCTCAGACAATATTGTATACCTAATTATGAAGCTAACATTCGCATTTCACAAACATGCTGAAACTAAGGCCAGGTTAGGTGCAGATTTTGACAAACGAAGCATTCATAGTATTTTGGGGGTAT
>JAAQRG010299737.1:5000-7500 GCA_011634625.1 Babylonia areolata
TCGAATAACACAGGACATATTCCCAGTCAGGTGATGCTAACAGATGATGAATATATACAAACAAGATTGGGAAAATTTGTT
Source organism: Babylonia areolata (assembly GCA_011634625.1). NCBI lineage: Eukaryota > Metazoa > Mollusca > Gastropoda > Neogastropoda > Buccinidae > Babylonia > Babylonia areolata. Next base: position 5,082 of record JAAQRG010299737.1, read on the forward strand.
TATGAATGCTGCTGCAATTTACTGCATTAACTGATTGATTAATTGTGTGTTTTTCATTCGTTCATTCATTTACCATTGCACTTGTGTCTTATAAACCTTACGGTTTCATGACAATAAAATCTATTCTATTCTATTCTATTCTATTCTATTCACACACACACACACATACTGAACTGAAATAAAAATGACACCCACGCAATCATAAAACACATATCATCCACATCCACCTCGATCAGAAAACAAAACAAAACAACACAAACAAAAAAAAACCCAACAAAAACACCTATTCGTCGCCACATACAAACTTTCTTCACGTAATAACCAGACCACCATCAGCAACGCTAACTCCCCTTTCAATAAGGAGAAGAAGAAGAAAAAGAAGAAGAAGAAGAAGAAAAGACGCCTTCAAGGCATCGACCTGAATACGGACACAAAAATCGGGTAATGAGCGGAAACCCTTTGTCAGATGATGCCACAAACAAGGCGGAAGCTTTACAACTCTTTAAGAAGGATTTAGCTGGCAGTTCCGACAAAAGTATGCATGGTCGTTTGTTATATCCTACATAACTATTCAGTTGTCTATGCTATGTGGTCGTACGTCTATGCCACGTAGTTGTGGGTTCTGTTGCGGTCGTACATAATAATAATACTTATACTACTACAACTACTGCTACTACTACTACTACTACTAAAAATAATAATAATAATGTATATTTATATAGCGCCCTTTCTCACTAAGAGTACAGGGCGCTTTACATGAAAGAAAAATATTACAAGTAACAAAAAACATTCATGACCACTCTTTCTCAAAAACCTCTCCCCCCCCCCTCACACTCTCCCTTTCCCACTCCACATACATCCAAAGTGAACTGACATGGGAGGTGTTGGAGAAAAGGAAGCTGAGAGTACATATAGATAGGTTTTTAAAAGATGAATCTTTAGTGATGAGCGAAAAGCAGAAATAGAATGAGATGCACGGATAAGATGAGGAAGGTTGTTCCAGATGTGAGGAGCAACAAAGAAGAAAGAACGTTCACCATAGGTTCTTGTATTGACACGAGAAAGTTTCAAAAAGGTAACAGTCAGAGGAAGAGCGCAGATTTCTTGTGGGAGTGTAAACACTGATCATCTTCTTCTGCGTTCACTCGTATGCACACGAGTGGACTTTAATGTGTATGACCGTTTATACCCCGCCATGTAGGCAGCCATACTCCGGGGGTGTGCATGCTGGGTATGTTCTTGTTTCCATAACCCACCGAACGCTGACATGGATTACATGGATTACAGGATCTTTAACGTGCGTATTTGATCTTCTGCTTGCATATACACACGAAGGGGGTTCAGGCACTAGCAGGTCTGCACATATGTTGACCTGGGAGATCGTAAAAATCTCCACCCTTTACCCACCAGGCGCCGTCACCGTGATTCGAACCCGGGACCCTCAGATTGACAGTCCAACGCTTTAACCACTCGGCTATTGCGCCCGTCTGTAAACACTGATAAGGTCAGAAAGATAAGTACAACGCAGGAAGAAAGAAGTACAGCGTCTGGTTGTGGTCGGTGACATTCAGACTGAGAAGCGAGTGTCCAAGAGACTATGGATTTCTGCTTCGTTCGTGGGCTGCAGCTCTCATGTTCACTCGTATGTACACGAGTGGGCCTTTTACGTGTATGAGGTTTTACCCCCACCATTCAGGCAGCCATATTCTGTTTTCGGGGGGGGGGGGGGTGCATGCCAGGCATGTTCTTGTTATTTCCATAACCCACCGAACGCTGACATGGATTACGGGATCTTTAACGTGCGTATTAATTTTGATCTTCTTCTGCTTGCGTCTACACACGAAGGGGGTTCAGGCACAAGTTGTTGACCTGGGAGATCGGAAAATTGTCCACCCTTTACCCACCAGGTGTTGTTACCGAGAATCGAACCCGGGACCTCTAGATTGAAAGTCCAACGCTTTAACCGCTCGGTTATTGCGCCCGTCATATACGGACCATTTTTTACTCTCCTCCCCAACCCCTCTACTACTACTACTGGTAATGATAACCATGTTTTAATGGTGATAATGATGATGATTCAATATGAAAAATATATCCCTCAATGCAAAGGACGAAAAAGTAATTACAATACCGTGTGTGTGTGTGTGTGTGTGTGTGTGTGTGTGTGTGTGTGTGTGTGTGTGTGTGTGTGTGTGTGTGTGTGTGTGTGTGCGTGTGTGTGTGCGTGCGTGCGTGTGTGTGTGTGTGTGTGTAATTCACTTGATGTAAGCCGACAGGCCTCTGGAAGACAAGGTGGTAGAACAACGCCACGCGGTCTTATTTAACGATAGATGCCAACTGCAGTACATACCCCTCCTCCCCCTTCCCCTCCCCCCTTCTTTCTATCCTTAGATCCGCACTGTAAATACCGCCCCAACCC
>JAAQRG010299737.1:12500-14985 GCA_011634625.1 Babylonia areolata
TTCTACAAATTTCTGCTACTGTCCTTGTCAAACTCAGCTTAGTTGTAAAAATCATACCAAGATACTTATAAGCATTAGTTACCTTCACTTCATCAGTTCCATAGTGCCATTTTTCATATCTAGATAAGTAACCACCTTTTCTAAACACAACTACATTTGTTTTCTCAAGATTAACTTTTAAAAATAATCTATCTGCTTCTTGCTTTAATATGTTCAGCTGATTTTGAAGTCCTATGGCCGTGTCAGACAAAAGAATTACATCATCTGCAAATAACATGAGAAACAGTTCAACAGCCCCAGGGATCATTTGAATCCCATGTCTTCCTTTTTTCGTTATCTCTCCTGCCAGTTCATTAATAAAGAACGAAAACATCATAGGGCTCAACAGACATCCTTGTTTTACGCCACGTGGGCACTCAAATACATCTGAATATACACCCTTCTCGCGTACACACGCTAAAACTGCATCATATACACCACGCAGTGCCATATAAAGCTTACCATCAACACCAGTTTTACGTAACACATTCCATAAACTATTTCGATTCACAGAGTCGAAGGCCTTCTGAAAATCTACAAAAGCAACATACAATTTTCTATTTTTTAATAAATGTGTTTGTACAATTGCAAACAATGTGAAAATGTGGTCAATGGTGCTGTAACCTGATCGAAATCCAGCTTGCTCTTCAATAATCTTTTCTTCTCGTTCAGCCCATTTAGTTAATCTTCTATTTAAAATGTAAGTGTAAACTTTACTAATGATACTTGTAAGTGCAACTCCACGGTAATTATCTGGAATATTTGGGTCTCCCTTTTTGTGAATAGGTATGATAATCGATTTTGCCCAATCTGTTGGAAAGATTCCATCATTGAAACATCTGTTAAATAAAAGCACCAGAAAATCAACAATATCTGTATTTGCCTGCTTTAACATTTCACTCAATATTTTATCTGGGCCTGCACTTTTACCTGGTTTTAAATTGTTTATGCTATCAATCACTTCTTGCCTGCTAATTGGGTCATTAAAACAAGGTTCTTCAAAATCACCAACCTCCTCTACTACCTCATCTTCTGTTTCAGTATTAGCATTACCTACAAATACACTAGAAAAATGGTCATACCATTGCTGAGCACTAATATTATTATAAACAAATGCCTTTCTATTTACAGATCTTACTGTTGCCCAAAACAGATTTGAATCTTTGATTGATGATTTTAATTTCTGTAACCTTAGCTCCTCAAATTCACGTTTCTTTCTTCTCTTCAAATAAACATATTCCTTCCTTTCCTTTACAAATGTTTCTTTACGTACTCTTTTATTCTCTTCAGTTTTACATCTCTGGAAACTTTTAAGTAGGCCTCTGACCAGTCTTTTCTTCCTCTTACACTCATCATCAAACCAATCATTACATTTCTTCTGTCCTCTACCAACTGTTCGAATCATACATGCAGCTGCTCCATACAATGCACACGAAAACAATTTGACACAGGCATTAACATCAACATTTAACATGTTATAAGCATTCTGTAAACACTCCTTAAACTGACAACTGTCCAACTCATCCTTATATACATGCACATTTTCCTCAGACCACACTATCCTTTCTTCTCCTTTTTGAATTGAGTCAGATTCTTTTTCAGTACTTAATCCATTTATGAAGGACAATTCGACTGGCAGATGCCATGAAAATAAACGATCACCAATACATAAATTACAACTATCTAATAAGCAGTCAGAAACAAGAAAATAATCAATGACACTACATCCTTGGGGAGAAACAAAAGTAAAATCGCCATCTCGATCCCCATTACAATAACCATTCAAAATTACAAGTTCAAACAAAAAGCAAGAGAGAGAGAGAGAGGAACAGACAAAGGGAGAAATGGACACAGAGAGAGGGGAAAGGGCGGGGGGCCAGTCTACGTGAAAGGAAAAAACAAACTAGATAGATAGATACACAGATAGATAAACAGATAGAAGGAGAGAGAGGGGGAGATAGAGAGGGGGGGGGGAAGAGACAGACAGACAGAGAGACAGACACGTATATCTCAACAGACAGGGATGATCTCATGGATTTTTGAAACTATAGTTGCTTCTCTCTCTCTCTCTCTCTCTCTCTCTCTCTCTCTCTCTCTCTCTCTCTTTCTCCAGTTTCGGCTAAGTCTGTTGATGGCATCTAATAAGGAAAGCATTGTAAAGAATTTGTCCATTTACATATATAAAGCATTTAAGTTAAGATCAATAATGATATAATTCCTTTGATGAGTGTTTCGCCTTGTGCACTTGCATGTCATGTTTAATAATGTTGTATACTGCACCCCTTCGTGAGGGGCAATGGCCTATATGAATAAATCATCCGAATCCGAAATCTCTCTCTCTCTCCCTCCTCTCTCTCTCTCTCCTCTCTCTCTCTCTCTCTCTTTCTCTGTCTCTCACTCTCTCTCCCCCCCCCCCTCACTCTCTCCCTTCCTCCCTCCCTCCCTC
>JAAQRG010299742.1:3884-15001 GCA_011634625.1 Babylonia areolata
TGGTGCTGAACTCAGCAGAACAACCTTGACCCTGAAAAAAACACACACAAAGAAACACACGAAAGAAGTTTCGTGTCAACAATGATCACACATCACATGCGCAAGATTGCACTGACTCTTAGTGTTGCAGCAGTACCCTTAAAACAGCCACACCCCTAAATCACTTGAGTACAACACCCTTAAAACAGCCACACACCTAAATCACTTGAGTACAATACCCTTAAAACATCCACACCCCTAAATCACTTGAGGACAATACCCTTAAAACATCCACATCCCTAAATAACTTGAGGACAATACCCTTAAAACATCCACACCCCTAAATCACTTGAGTACAACACCCTTAAAACATCCACACCCCTAAATCACTTGAGGACAATATCCTTAAAACATCCACACCCCTAAATCACTTGAGTACAATACCCTAAAAACATCCACACCCCTAAATCACTTGAGGACAATACCCTTAAAATATCCACACCCCTAAATCACTTGAGAACAACACCCTTAAAACGTCCACACCCCTAAATCACTTGAGGACAACACCCTTAAAACATCCACACCCCTACATCACTTGAGTACAACACCCTTAAAACATCCACACCCCTAAATCACTTGAGTACAACACCCTTAAAACATCCACACCCCTAAATCACTTGAGGACAACACCCTTAAAAACACCCCTAAATCACTTGACACCCCTAAATCACTTGAGTACAACACCCTTAAAACATCCACACCCCTAAATCACTTGAGGACAATATCCTTAAAACATCCACACCCCTAAATCACTTGAGTACAATACCCTAAAAACATCCACACCCCTAAATCACTTGAGGACAATACCCTTAAAATATCCACACCCCTAAATCACTTGAGAACAACACCCTTAAAACGTCCACACCCCTAAATCACTTGAGGACAACACCCTTAAAACATCCACACCCCTACATCACTTGAGTACAACACCCTTAAAACATCCACACCCCTAAATCACTTGAGTACAACACCCTTAAAACATCCACACCCCTAAATCACTTGAGGACAACACCCTTAAAACGTCCACACCCCTAAATCACTTGAGGACAACACCCTAAAACATGAGGACAACACCCTTAAAACATCCACACCCCTAAATCACTTGAGGACAATACCCTTAAAACATCCACACCCCTAAATCACTTGAGTACAATATCCTTAAAACATCCACACCCCTAGATCACTTGAGGACAACACCCTTGAAATATCCACACCCCTAAATCACACAACGGGTATTCAGCTGACTCAAAGCTTTACGTTTTGTTTTCTGTCATAAGACATGTGAATTTCGTTGGCATCTTTCAAGGAAATACACAACAACAACAATACTCAACAACAACGACAACAACACTTCACACAACAGGTATTCAGCAGACTCAAAACTTTACGTTTTCTTTTCTGTCATAAGCCACATGAATTTCGTTGACATCTTTCAAGGAAATACACAACAACAACAATACTCAACAACAACGACAACATCAACACTTCACACAACAGGTATTCAGCTGACTCGAAGCTTCACGTTTTGTTTTCTGTCATAAGACATGTGAATTTCGTTAGCATATGTCGAGGAAAAACATCAACAACAACAACACTTCACACAACAGGTATTCAGCAGACTCGAAGCTTTACGTTTTGTTTTCTGTCATAAGACACATGAATTTCGTTGACATCTTTCAAGGAAATACACAACAACAACAATACTCAACACACAACAACGACAACATCAACACTTCACACAACAGGTATTCTTATTTTTCGTTTTTCGTTTCTGTCACAAGATACATGAACTTCGTTGGCATCTCATATGTCAAGGAAAAACAAGACAACGACGACAACAACAACAATTTCACACCAGCAACTGATATTAAGCTGACCAAGAGCCTTACTTTTTTTTTGTTTTCTGTCAAAAGACACATGAAAAACTTCGTTGGCATATCATCTGTCAAGGAAAAAAAACACTGTCAACAGCAACAACGACAATGACAACAATCCACACAACAGGTATCAGTTCAGCTGACTCGAAGCTTTACGTTTTGTTTTCTGTCATAAGACGTGAATTTCGTTAGCATCTTTCAAGGAAATACTCAACAACAACGACAACAACACTTCACACAACAGGTATTCTTATTTTTCGTTTTTCGTTTCTGTCACAAGATACGTGAACTTTGTTGGCATCTCATATGTCAAGGAAAAACAAGACAACGACGACAACAACAACAATTTCACACCAGCAACTGATATCAAGCTGACCAAGAGCCTTACTTTTTTCTTTTTTTTCTGTCAAAAGACACATGAAAAACTTCGTTGGCATATCATCTGTCAAGGAAAAAAAAAACACTGTCAACAGCAACAACGACAATGACAACAATCCACACAACAGGTATTCAGCTGACTCGAAGCTTTACGTTTCGTTTTCTGTCATAAGACGTGAATTTCGTTGGCATCTTTCAAGGAAATACACAACAACAGTTTTCAGTTTCACTTTCAGTAGCTCAAGGAGGCGTCACTGCGTTCGGACAAATCCATATACGCTACACCACATCTGCCACAACAACAACAATGCTCAACAACAACGACAACAACACTTCACACAACAGGTATTCCGCTGACTCGAAGCTTTACGTTTTGTTTTCTGTCATAAGACGTGTGAATTTCGTTAGCATCTGTCGACTGACATTGCCCCTCAAGTCAGTTTCCGGCATCTCAGTACCGACCACCAAACAAAACAGACGATATCACAAAGGCACCTACAATAGAATTCGCCAACCTTAAAACCACATCCTGATCATAGGGGGTGACTACAATCTGCCAGACATTGGAGAGAGACAAGCATCACAGGACACCAGTACCCAGAGCACATGAACCGAGAGTACCTTCAGCCGGAGGAAAAACATCAACAACAATAACAACAACAACACTTCACACAACAGGTATTCAGCTGACACGAAGCCATACTTTCTTTATCAGAAAAAACAACAACAACAACAACAACAACGACAACAACAACAAAAACAACACTTCACACAAAAGGTATTCAGCTGACACGAAGCGTCACCACGATTCTACCTCAGTCACCTGTGATTCCTGACTGACAAACATGCACTGGTATCGATCCCAGACATTGCGACAGGTGTAATCATCATACCTGTGCCGCCGTGTGCAGGCCAGGTGACTGAGTTTTGTGACGTGACAGGCTGTGGCACCACGCAGTGTGCTGCCACAGGCCGTCCCAAGAGCATCGTTCTGTGGAGCATCGGTGGTTGTGGTAATGACACGTGTAGTAAGCTGTGTGTGGGGCGGGTGGGAGGTTGGGGGTGGGGAAGCTTGGGGAGGGGGTGGGGTGGGGGCGTGGCTGTCTTTCATTGCAATCGAAGAGATGCGACATCTTCTCCACACTGCATGAGTATCCTTTTACATGGGATGCCGCAGATACAGCACAATGGGAATAGTACACAGATTAGATAACACACTCTGTGTACACTGCACTAGCGGCGGGTAGGCTGAGAGAGACAGAGAGACAGAGAGAGAGAGAGAGAGAGAGAGAGAGAGAGAGAGAGAGAGCGAACAGGCAGGCAGACAGACAGACAGACAGACACCAGAGAGAGAGAGAGAGAGAGAGAGAGAACAGGCAGGCACGCAGAGACAGACAGACAGATAGAGAGAGAGAGAGGGAGAACGAGCAGGCAGGCAGGCATACAGACAGACAGACACCAGAGAGAGAGAGAGAGAGAGAGAGAGAGAGAGAGAGAGAAAACAAGCAGGCAGGCAGGCAGAGACAGACAGACAGAGAGAGAGAGAGAGAGAGAGAGAGAGAGAGAGAGAGAGAGAGAACGAGCAGGCAGGCAGGCAGAGACAGACAGACAGACTGACAGACACCAGAGAGACAGAGTGAAGAAGAAGCAGGCAGACGGGCAGGCAGACAGACAGACAGACATGATTTTTTTCATCGTCAAAATTCGCGGCACTGTGTAAACAGACGTTGGTCAGAAGGACACACGTTGGTTCAGCACTGAAGCTTGTCAGTGGCTGGACTTCAGCAATGCTATTTGTGGAATAGAATAGAATAGAATATTGTTGGGGGGATGGGGGTGGGGGGTGAATAGTACATAACAAGATAAGAACATAAATCGAAAATCATACACAAACACAGATACAGTAGAAATTAGGATAACATACATGTGCATATCAATATAAAAACTTGTGCATACTCACACACACACACACACGTTTGAACAGAACCTGCATAAAAAAATTACATGTGGATGGGGCTGATGACTAGATCTTTCGGTACATGGTTGTTGGTTGCACAATTCTATTTATCACACTGGATTTGTTCGAGGGACAGGGCATTGACTGCTTTGGGGAAAAAGCTATTGGCGAAGCGATTGGTTTTCGTCCTTATACTTCTGTACCGTCGACCAGAGGGGAGCATCTCGAAAATCCCAAAAGCTGGATGTGATTCGTCCTGGCTGATTGATTTTGCTTTTTTGAGTAGCCGCTTACAATATATGTCTTCTTGAGAAGGTAGATCAGCCCGGTGATCTTGGTGGCAGTTTTTACGATTCTGTTAAGGGCTGTAACTTCTGCCTTGGAAATGTTTCCGTACCAAATAGTAGTAGCGAATGACTTTCAATGACTGCTCGGTAGAAATCGTGGGAACTCTTACAACTAGTGTCCATGATATCCATTAATGGTTGGTCACTAGTTTGGAAAACTAAGGGAGGACAATATGATGACTTTTAATTATACCCTGAATTGATATATTTTCAGTACCGTTAACTGATCGATTTTCAGTATTATCTCACACAGTCTTGATTGACTCGCATTCTCATCATTAACACTTTAAATTGTACCGTGAATTGAGACAGAATTATTGTCAGTATAGTATCTGCTGATACCGTTAACTGATAGATTGTTCAGTGTTAATCAGTATTATTTTACACTCTTGATCGATATGATGGTGTTTTTTTTTTTTTTTGTTTGTTTGTTTGTTTGTTTGTTTTTCATTTTATTTATTTGTTTATTTATTTAACACTTTGACTGAATTGAGATATTTCCAATACAGTAACAACAGCGTTAATTGACAGACTGATGATTTTGCTTCACACCGGCTCTTGATCGAAATATACTATTTTTACAAATGATTTTTCATTTATACTAATTGATACGATAGGCTGTTGCAATGAGAACCGAATATTTATTTATTTATTATCAATAGACATATCGTAGAACACGACACTATCTTTTCATAAGTTATATTACAAATTCATGAAATGAGGAATAAAAAGAATAGGAAAAAAAAGTGGAGATGCCGGGGATCGAACCCGGGGCCTTTCACATGCAAAGCGAACGCTCTACCACTGAGCTACATCCCCATCTGCCTTATCAGTGTTAAATTAAATTATATAAATTCTATTCAAGTATATTAACGGTGAGATGCCAAAAGTTGTATTTTTCATTAAAGTTTATGATCAAACGATATGATTATATATTAGATGATTGATCTACCTAAATGTTCATAAAAAGAAGAAGCAGAAATTCATTCTGGAAACAAAAAGCAAACAAACTCAACTATATGTAGAGCAGCTAAAACAAAAAAAGACAAAAGACAAAATCTTAATGAACGAACAACTATTTCAATGCCTAAGGCTGTATGAAATAATTTATGATCAAGAAAAATGATAGCGATTCGGTTCATTAAGCATTGCTACGGTGCATTAAAATCAATGATTCTCTGCTTCAATAGCAACACAGCGCTTTTCTTCCTGTTTCACTGCGTTTTGCTGTGCATATAGCCTTCTGATGTGTTTTCATTCCCGCCAGGAACGATAATATAACGTTTCCAAGCTAAACAAGACCTCTGAATTTGCCGGTAAGTGTAAGATTTGATGAGTTAATTTATTTCATGCGATATATATATGAGTACGGTAGAGAAAAATGATTGTACTCAATCCGCAATCGTTGATAATGCGTCAAGAAATCGCCTTCCCTGTGTTGGTGCATGCTCTAAAATGGCGTCTTCCATAAATCTGAGAAGTCAAGAGGGAACGAAAACCGTCAAAAGAAACATATACAAGGCTAAGGATCCCTTACATTTTTCTTGAGAACAACTTAGGAAGACAAATCATTTGCATGTACTGCATGCACACATCAGTTCTTGTATAGTTGCAGTTTTATAGCACGCATTTTCTCCCTTCAGCTTTCGTCTCGTGAGTGGACCATCGGTCAAGTGAGGTATCGACTATCGTTGCACATGACTGCAGACGTTCACAGAACTTAAGTTATTGGCCATTCATGTACATATTTACATGCACATACACACATACAAAGCATGCACACCAGCTTTTCTACACAAATACTGAAGTAGTGAATACAGGTTGGACACAAAGTGACAAACATGAACTGATGTTTTGCGATAATGCATGCACACACAGTATACATGTAATTGTAGTACAGTAGTAGAACTAACATGTACTGTGCTAATGATACTGTGCATGTAGTGAATAGACAATAAATATCTGTTGATGTAGTGTATGTATTGATGTAGTGAATAGACCATCATGAACCAAAGTGAAGATTATGATACATTACAGTGCATCATTTTGCAAGTTTGTGAGTTGTGTACATGAAAGTGTACAGAAGACACAATGTTTACACATAAATATATGTGCGCATGCAAACTCGCTGATCATAGCATAGGTGATAATATATTCTTAGTTGCACAATAAAGAACAGATATATACATCAGTGTTGAAATATCATTATGCACAGAATATGCTTGTAGTTGTAAGTTGTGTACAATTTATGGTGCAGAGTGTGTTGCTGTACAGTACTACAAGTGTGTGTTTTGAGATGATTGAAAGAGAGAGCTTGAAGGAGTAGGGAAAAGTTCAGACAAAAAATATAGATTTTTTTAATAGGAAGATTATTAATGTTATTATTATCATTATCATCATCATCATAATTATTATCATTGTCATTATTATCATTATTGTTATTATAACTATAAGTATTGTTAATGTTTACTGTTAATTTGACTGCCAAGTGCATTGAAAGAGAAAAAAGGCTGTAGGCAAGTTTTGCAGTTATTTACCAATTGTTACCAGTTCTTACTAAAAGAAAACTCCTGGATGGTTGCAGTCTCTGGAGTTGGTTGAAACTAATGGAAAAACTTAAGAGATTGAGTTGATACATGAGGATTAGTGAGACTCAGGATTGTACTTCCAAGAGGTTATTGGCTGTAGCTACTTTCGTTTTCCCCGCATAGGTGGGTATTAGTTTGCACAGGACAGGAATGTCAGACCCCTGCTGGACTCTGCACTAGTTGGGTCACGGTATGTTATATAAACGTAATTTTAGGAAGAAAATTTCCTTTTCGGATGGTTGACGTCTCTGATTCTTCTCATATTCTGATCCATGGACATTTTTGCAGAGGGAGGAAAGACGAGAGAAGTAACAGCAGCAGCACGCACAGATATGCCGGCACCACGACGTCGCACCGCTAGGGGAGAGGCCGCAGCTGCAGCAATAGCGGAGCAGGCTGCCGAGGCAGAATCAGAACTGGCGTAGGTTCCCATTTTTTTTAAAATTTACATCAAAAGAAGAATATTACATTGTAAGAACTTTTAAGCATGTTCTGCATAGATTTTACGTCTAAATGGTGCCTTTAAAAACCAGTCATTGAATCAATTTCGTTAAAAAACAACAAAACAAAAAAACAACAAAAAAAAAAACCTTGTGAAGAACACCTACACATTACTATAATTAACTGACATCTTTATTTTATATTGCATCCACCAATTATAGTAAAATATTTGGCTAAAATTATGAGATTAGTATTTATGGGTAGTTAAAATTTTGTAAATTTTATCCACTTGTCTGTGTTTGAGTATGTGTACTTTTAGATGTTCTTGTGCCTCTCCTCCTTTTTTGTGAGTGTGTCCTTTTTCTGTATTCAGTTCATGAAACAGTATCAGAATATGACATAAGTTAATGCTCTTTTCATACTATTAGAAGTATTATCACATCTTATCAGGTGTCACGGCTTTTAGACTTTATCAGGCCTTTTGCCTGATCAATTCGGATTTTTATTTATTCCTTTAAAAAAAAAATTTTTTTACTTTATATAAGAGTGCGCAGTTACTCATGTTATGGCTAGCTTCCTATAGTGAAATAAACTTGGAATCCATGATAATCCTTCCAGTGTTTATCTAATAAATTCTTAAAATAGTAAGTGTTCCTGCAGTGACAATGTTACTGGGCAGATTATTCCAGAAGTTAACAACCCTGTTAGTAAAAAAAAAAAAAAAAAAAGTGTGAAAAAAGATTTGATTTGGTGAATGTCTTCAGTAGTTTTAGTGAGTGTCCCCTGGTATGATTACTGTCCTTTAGATTAGAGTGAAGAGATATGTTTGTATAGTGCTGTTGTCATAATACTGTTGTTTTTCCATCCCATTTTGCCTGTGTTTTCAGAGCGGATAATGACTCCGACAGTGACTTTGAAGAAGCCAAAGTGGGAGTGAAGAAAAGGAAAAGAAGAGATGATGGACCAGTGAGTAAACGCTATTTCTGTTGGGGAAAAAAAAAAAAAATTTTTTTTTTCTCTGATCACTGTGGGATTTTGGCTGTTTATTTAACAGAAAATGTGGAAGCACTTAACTCATTGAGCTACTGAAACTGAAACTGAAACTCATTGAGCCCCGAGCCTGAGCATTGTTCTGGTGTCAGAATTAGTATCAGTGAAACAGTTCTCACTTTTCTTCATATATGTAGAAGCCATAAAGAAAAGGAGCTAACTTCTACGGTATTGATGGATGTGACCACAAGTAATCTGATGGAGAAACAGTATATTTTGTGTGTTTTTCCACATTTATATAGCATGGAAGCCTGCTGAGGCTTTAAACTCCAATGGGTTGAGCGTTGTGTGTGTGTAAGCATTGGAGTGTGGATGCGCATGTATGTATCGGAATGCTCATGGATATTGTAAGAAGGTGGAGAAGTCGCCATCATGGAAGACGGCTGCTACAGTTAACTTCGAATGTGTGAATATTTCACATGGCTGTTTGCACATTGGGCCTCATATGTTGACTTATGGAGCTGCTCTTTTTGTTTTTTCCTTTTGGCCTATGGTATGTACATCTGTTCCTGCAGTTACAGTCACTGATTGTTTATCTACATATTAATTATAGTTAGCATTATCAAGTTAGTGACAGAAGAATTTGAACAACATAGCTGTGTACAACAGTAACCTGTGCCATTATGGCTCCACATGTTCAGTGCAATACAGTACAATGCTGTGCAATACAATACAATACAATACAATACAGTACAATACAATACAATACAATACAATACAATACAATACAATACAATACAATACAGGCTTATCATTCATACCACAGTCTTGCATCTCCCAGTAGAGTCTGGTGGACATATGTGAACATGTGTTTGAAAGTGCTCAATCAGTGGATTTTTATTCTTGTGTTGTTTTATGCTTGAAAGTGCTCTGTCAGTGGATTATTATTGTGTTTTATTTTACATTTTTGAAAGTGCTTCATCAATGGTTTAATATTATTGTGTAGTTATTTATGTTTGCAAGTGCTGCATCAATGGATTAATATTATTGTGTTGTTATTTTATATTTGAAAGTGCTGTATCAGTGGATTATTAATATTGTGTTATTGTTTTTTGTTTGAAGGTGCTGCATCAAACTCAAAGGATCATTATTATTGTGTTGTGTTTTACGTTTGAAAGTGCAAAAATCAGTGAATTATTATTATTGATACTGCTGTGTTGTTTTAGGGTTAGGAAGTGCAGCATCAATGGCTTATGATTGTTATTCGCATCATTATTGTACCTAGCATTATTATTTTCGTTATTTATTATTAACATTATTTTTATTTATTTATTTTTTTGCTGCCCCATCGTCTGCACCGTTTCAGTGGCATTACTCCCACGCTGCTCATTTAGATTCCCCCGTACACGGCCACGCCTGGGTTTGTCCGTCACAGTTCCAGCGTCGTCAGTCCACAGGGAGCCATCGATGTTAGGTCGTCAGGAGGCCACACACCAGAGGAAACCCTGCACTACTGCCGAGTCACTTCGGTGGTGTTCAGTGGTGCCTGTTCTCATTTAACGTACTTAGGACACCACCTACTAAACCCCCTACTAAGCCCCCTACTGACGACAATAATGGCTTAGTCGCGGAGCCATACTGAGTGAGCGTCCCTCCCAGAGTGGAGACTGCCACCACATCCCTCAAACAACAGCCCCCCATGAATCTGCCAGCACTGAAGACATTGACAGGACTCACCCCAAGCACAGAAGTGGAGGGGTGTCGAAACTCAGGTCTCCATGAGAGCAGGGCATGAAAGGCCACAGACTTTAAGACTGTTTTGTTTATATTGATGATGATGAAGGAGGAAGATGATGATGACGATGTTGCTATGAAGGTCCATTTTGGTTTGGGACTGCGTGACAAGGCTGTACTCTACGCTTCCTGTCATAATGATATCCCGCTGTTAACCAGGCCCGAGAGATACAGACACTTGCAGTGTTGGTCAGGTAATTAGAGCAACACACCCGAAGACAACATTGACAGGACTCACCCCAAGCATTACTGTGTTGTTCAGGCGGCGAAGCGGAGGAAGGAGGCGGCTCGCAGGAGGGGACAGGAGGAGGAGCGAGGGGAGGGCAGTCTGTTTGAGGTGGTCAAGGCCGGAAAAGCCTCACTGCAGGTGGGGGTTCCATTCTGTGCTGTGGCACTGGTTTGTCGTAAAGTCATGATAACAATGATTTTGTATTATTGACTCACTTGTGTAAACAAAGTGAGTCTATGTTTTAACCCGGTGTTCGGTTGTGTGTGTGTGTGTGTCCGTGTGTCTGTGTGTCCGTGGTAAACTTTAACATTGACATTTTCTCTGCAAATACTTTAACAGTTGACACCAAATTGGGCATAAAAATAGGAAAAATTCAGTTCTTTCCAGTCATCTTGTTTAAAACAATATTGCACCTCTGGGATGGGCACAAAAAAGTTAAAAAAGAAGCCTAATTATATGCAAACTGCATTTACTGTT
>JAAQRG010299758.1:0-2500 GCA_011634625.1 Babylonia areolata
TACACACACTTAAACACACACGACACAATCACAACTTTTTGAGAGCGTTCAGTAACTGTACAGCATCGTTCGCAAATACGCTCATATCAAAATACCCTACGGTCTAATTGCAAACGACATAATTTCGGAAATTCCTCTCTAAATAGACGTTCTGATCTGTTACCAAATGCTTTCTTGAATCATCACAGTACTGGTAATGCGCAATTCATTCAACATATCAAATCAGCTCTTTTAAACTGTGTCAAAGTTCCAAGTCCTACTGCAGGCGATTTTTCATTTTGGGATTGTGAGAGCACGTTTGTGGTCTTGGTCGGCAGTGGTGCGAGAAGAGAAGAAAGAGCGCGGAAACAGCCAGTAATGCAGTTGTTTGGTTCTTGGACATGAAGATTAATTAAGGTATCAGAAGGAGGTCAAAGCAGACGATGAATTGTGAAATGTGTGTTGTGAGAACGCTTCGAACTAGGGCGGTACACGAACCGTTCGCATTTACACGCTGTTTGCAATTAGGGGTACCTACCCTACGAAGGTATGTGCACAAAACAACTCCGGCTATCTTTCTGTCCGTGTCTGTGTGTGCTTGTATGTCTGCATGCTTGCAGTTTGTACATTGTCCACCCCCCCACCCCCACCCCCCACTCCACCCCCCACCCATCTCTCTCTCTCTCTCTCTCTCTCATTGTAATGATACCTGTGGCCAATTTGCAATTTAAAAAATCACATTCGTATTCTCTCCCTCTCCTCCCCCCCCCTCCCCTCTCTCTCTTCTCCTTCCTCTTCCTCTCCCCCTTTTCTGTCTGTTTATTTAGCACTGAAATTTCAAGGGGAGTCAGACTGAAGAAAATATGGTATCCAGCTCTCGCAGTTTGCTGAATAATGTTACCTTGCCTTTCGCCGATGATGTCGCATTCGTATCGTATCACCTGTCTGGCATCAAAGTCCGTTTTCTGTGCAGGAGAGTCGAGCACGCCAGCCCTTAAAGTGAACTTAGAGAATACAAAGGTAGTGGTGTTAAAAAAAAGGGTTACCTCGCAGGCGTGCGTGTGTGTGTGTGTGTGTGTGTGTGTGAATACGATATATATGTAATGCAGTGTGAAAATCGATAGTGTTTATACACAGGACATTTCCACTTCATGTGCTAAATACTTTGTTTTTTGTATTTTTTTCTCTTTTTTACCCTCGTTTTCATGATACGCCTTTATCGATAAACATATTCAGACACATTCCCGAGGACTTGGATCATTCAGTTTGACTGAAATCATAGACACGGACAAGATCAAAGTCAGGCTGAGTGGTTCAAAAGGTTGCACATTTTATCTCATAGGTCTGGGGTGCTCAGGGTTCCAGTCCCTCCTGCCCCTGGCGGGTAAAGGGGGGTGGGGGGAATGTTCCAGGTCAACATCTGCCCGCGTCTTCACCTCTCCCGCGTGCATTCGTACATACATGATGAAATGCGCATGTTAAAGATCCCGAACTCTGTGCACTGCCAGTTGTCAGTGGTTTTTGCAAACACACACGAACACACCCGGCATGCACGCCTTCTCATTGATACAAGTGAATGTCGGAGTTGCATGAACGCCTTGAAGAATGGCCTGACACAGACATGTTGACGCCCTTTTCCCTTTCATGATTCTTGGATGTTTCTTTCACGTTTTGGGGGGGATTTTTTGGGTTTTTTTTTCACTTTCTTGTGCGTTTCTTTCACTTCTTGGGGCTTTTCTTTCACGTTTCTTGGGCGTTTCTTTCACTTTCTTGGGCGTTTCTTTCACGTTTCTTTCATTTTGGGGGGCTTTTCTTTCAATTTCTTGGGCGTTTCTTTCACTTTCGTAGGCTTTTCTTTCACTTTTCCTGGGTGTTTCTTTCATTTTCCTGGACTTGGACGTTACTTTCACTTTCTTGGACGTTACTTTCCCTTTATTAGGCATTTCTTTCACTTTATTGGACTTGGACGTTACTTTCACTTTCTTGGACGTTACTTTCCCTTTATTAGGCATTTCTTTCACTTTACTGGACTTGGGCGTGCGCCACTTTGTGGACGTTACTTTCCTTTCTTTGGCGTTTCTTTCACTTTTCTGAACGTGGACGTTACTTTCACTTTCTTGGGCGCTCTTTTTCACTTTCATGGACAGGTGTGGGGTTTTTCCCAATTTTTTGGATGCTAATTTCATTTTCTTGTACGTTTCTTTCACTTTGCTGGGCGTTTCTTTCATTTTCTTGTACGTTTCTTTCACGTTTCCTGGGCG
The DNA here is from genome assembly GCA_011634625.1 of Babylonia areolata. NCBI lineage: Eukaryota > Metazoa > Mollusca > Gastropoda > Neogastropoda > Buccinidae > Babylonia > Babylonia areolata. The sequence goes on from JAAQRG010299758.1 coordinate 2,241, forward strand.
TTTCTTTGACTTTCTTGGGCGTTTTTTTTTTTTTTTTTTAACCATTGTTTCACTTTTTTGGGCGTTTCTTTCACTTTCTTGGGCGTTTCTTTCATATTTCTTGGGCGTTTCTTTCACTTTCTTGGACGTTACTTTCACTTTCTTGGGCGTTTCTGTCACTTTCTTGGACGTTTCTTGGACGTTACTTTCACTTTCTTGGACGTTTCTTGGACGTTACTTTCACTTTCTTGGACGCACCCCTTCAGACGAACCAGCTCATA
>JAAQRG010299758.1:5000-15051 GCA_011634625.1 Babylonia areolata
AGTAATGGTGTCTGTGAAGATAAGTGGAGGCCTTTCACATTGTCCTCAAAGTAATGGTGTCTGTGAAGATAAGTGGAGGCCTTCCTTCACATTGTCCTCAAAGTAATGGTGTGTGTGAAGATAAGTGGAAGCCTTCCTTCACATTGTCCTTAAAGTAATGGTGTCTGTGAAGAGAAGTGGAGGCCTTCCTTCACATTGTCCTCAAAGTAATGGTGTCTGTGAAGATAAATGGAGGCCTTCCTTCACATTGTCCTCAAAGTAATGGTGTCTGTGAAGATAAATGGAGGCCTTCATTCACATTGTCCTCAAAGTAATGGTCTCTGTGAAGATAAGTGGAGGCCTTCCTTCACATTGTCCTCAAAGTAATGGTGTCTGTGAAGATAAATGGAGGCCTTCCTTCACATTGTCCTCAAAGTAATGGTGTCTGTGAAGAGAAGTCGTGGAGGCCTTCACATTGTCCTTGAAGCACTGTTTCCGTCTTCCAGTTCCACGCTTCCCCTGTGACAGTTCTTGTTGAAGAGTTGCTTGGGGGCATGCTCAGTGTGACAACGTGACCCATCCATCGCATCTGGACTTTTAAGAACCAATGGCGGATGAGTTCTAGAGAGAACTGGTATTTGGTCCCGTCATTTGAACCTCACGGTCTTTCCAAGACAGGTCATAACAGAAGTGGTTGAGCTGCCAGTTGTGTCACCGATTGACAGACCACTTTTTGCTGCCTTACAGGAGGGTAGGAATTACTGCTGCACACTATACTTTCATCTTCGTTTGCTGGTTAATCCCCATACACTGCACGCAGTTTGCCAAAGACAGAGCGCGCTTTGGAAGTCATTCGGTTTACTTCAGCAGCAATGGTCACTGCCGCTGATGAATGTGAACTGGTCCACCGCCTGTAGCCTCAAAGATCGTGAGTTCTGTGCAGGATGCGTGAGGAACCATGGTGCATGGTCCCCATCTTCATGCTGATGTTGACTCATGCATCTCAGAACTTGTCCATGCTGGTTTGCATTCCAGGTTCTAAACCAGTATTATACGCACTGCCATCATCAAAGAGAGAAAACCTCTGTACACAGCCTCGCTCACTCTTGTCACAGTTTGCAGTCCCCACATGTTGGACAGCCTCCTGTGAGTACTGTACTTCACACCGTTTCCTCCATCAGTGAATTGAAATGCGTCAGACAGCAGGGATGCTCAGTTGCTGTGGTGGCTACCGAGTCCTGTCGCTGATTCCGGTCTCAGCAGAAAACCGACCACGTGGCTTGAGCCGCCTGTGTGCAGTTCTACGGCTTCAGCTCCCGGCGCTGCTTCGATGCTCGTCCCTTGCCGCGGAGCTGGAGGTGTAGGGGGCTGCATGGCAGGGCTAAAAACGGTCACACATAAAAGCCCGCTCGTGCACAGCAACAGTGAACGTGGAGAGTCGAAGCCTACGAACGAAGAAGAAGAAGGAAGGGGATGAGGCACAAAGAGAGGGAGTGTCAAGACTGTGAGTTTTATTGAAGTGAGGGAGGGCAGTCTCACTCTCTGTCGTCCCGGCATGTCTGAATCCCAGTGATACGACAGATGTCAGGATCCCCATGGTCAGACAGATGTCAGATCCCCATGGTCAGACATCTGTCAGGATCCCCATGGTAAGACAGTCAGATCCCCATGGTAAGACAGATGTCAGGATCCCCATGGTAAGACAGATGTCAGGATCCCCATGGTAAGACAGATGTCAGGATCCCCATGGTAAGACAGATGTAAGAAACCCGACCTTCAGGCCCATTGAACCACGGTGGATCGAATCCCACACATGCTCAGGTAGACCCGTCGGGTACCCTCACCTGGTGAATGCCGCGGGTGGGGGCGGTCTTCCGGGGTGTGGCGTGTCGACAGCTGCCTGGAGCCACAGGTGTGGGGTGGAGTTCAGGTGGGGACTGAGCGGACCACCTGCTTCTGTGTGATCACGACGTGTTGTTCCGTGAGGAGGGCTGCTCCACCCAGACACTGTGTACACTACACTGCATTGCATTGCACTGCAGTACACTACACTACACTACACTACACTACACTACACTACACGACACTACGGAGGCGACACTAAACTACACTACCCAACGGAGACGACACATTTCTACACTACACTACACTACACTATCCTACGGAGGTGACACATTTCTACACTACACTACACTTCACTACACTACACTTCACTACACTACACTATACTACGGAGACGACATATTTCCACGCTACACTACACTACACTACACTACACTGCGGAGGTATTACTACACTACACTACACTACACTACACTACACTACACTACACTGTGGAGGTATCACTGCACTACACTACAACACAACACTACACTAAACTACACTGCGGAGGTATTACTACACTACACTACAACACTACAGGTCAGGTCAGGTCATTAGATCTGCTACTGGTAACCTGTAATCCAGTACAACCTGTTCAGGGTCGGGTTGCCGACGACTAAACCGGCACTTCCACCGCTCCCTTCTGGGACTGGTGAGGCGGGTGGCTAGACACCCTTATGGAGATCCATAAAGGGCGTCGGCTCAGGAGAGCCACCGACGGCCATCTAGCTCCACCGTGCTGTGTGCATGCCACACGCAGTTGGCCCCCGGGGTGTGTCTACCCATGTATGTGAAGTCTGGATCCGGCAGAATCTGCGGAAGAAACCTATCGGTTCAACGGAGAGGAAGGCGGTTACAGCAACGCACTGTGGAGTGCAGAGAGCAAGATGAGACACAGAAAGGATATCTTGGTCATCCACTGCATCCGTGCTCATCCTCCAGTCGTCTCGACTTAGTCTTGCTACTGGAAATTGGTGGACCCGGACGAGAGAGTGAGGTCGACGTTGCGCAACTCCTCTTCACTTTAAACAAACTCATCGCGCAAGTCATCAGTCATCCAAAATGAACTTTCATTCTTCATCATTTCATCACCCCCAAGTCCTGTGGCGACAGGCGAGCGACGAAACGACAGGTGTGGGTACACTGGCAGTCGCAGCCGCAGACCTGCACGCAGGCGGCTCAGGCCATAGGGTCGTTCTTCGTCGACAGGAGCAGCGATGGAGCTCGGCAGCCGTCTGAGCAGCCCTCTTTAGGAATGCACTGCTCACCTCCCTGGCATGAGGAAGGGGCTAGAAAAGGTGCCCTAAAATTGCCTGCTCCATATCACCCTGGCCAGCATACCGCGGCTGGCGGGGACCCTACATCAGCGGTCGAAACAAAGAGAAAGAAAAGCAAAAAACAAGGATCGTTCCTCTCACCATTGGTGCTTGGAACATAAGGACTCTCCTGGACAGAGATAACGCGGACAGACCCCAAAGGAGAACAGCACTAGTTGCATCCGAACTCGCCAGATACAACATCGACATCGCAGCCTTGAGTGAGACTCGGCTTGCAGGCGAAGGAGAGCTCTGTGAACGGGGATCTGGTTACACCTTCTTCTGGAGTGGACGAGGAAGCGAAGAGCGACGTGAGGCTGGCGTTGGTTTTGCAGTAAAAACAGCACTTGTCAGCAAGCTAGCTGGAATCCCAAAGGGAGTCAACGATAGGCTTATGACCATGAAACTCCCACTGGCATCTGGCCAGAAGCACCTCACCATTGTCAGTGCCTACGCCCCAACTATGACCAACCCGGATGAAGTGAAGGCGAACTTCTACGAGGACCTTCACTCTGTCATTGCTGCTATCCCGAAAGCAGACAAGCTCATCCTTCTTGGGGACTTCAATGCTAGAGTTGACTCTGACTACATCTCCTGGGATGGAGTGATTGGAAAGCACGGCGTGGGCCACTGCAAACCAAATGGATTGCTTTTGCTTCAGACCTGTGCAGAGCACGAACTGCTGATAACCAATACAGTTTTCTGCCTCCCTACCCATAACAGGACGTCATGGATGCACCCTCGCTCAAAGCATTGGCATCTCATCGATTACGTCATCATCAGGAAAAGGGATAGGCAAGATGTACGTGTGACAAAGACCACTCTATGATGTGCGGCGCCGAGTGTTGGACAGACCATCGCCTTGTAGTCTCGAAGCTGAATATTCAAATCCAGCCCAAGAGACGCCCCCAAGGCCAGAAGGCTCCAAAACGGCTCAACATCGCTAAGCTGAAAAACATCACCATCAAACAGACCTTTGTGGAGCTGCTGGAAGATCGTCTGGAATCCGCCTCTCTAGACAACCAGAATGTGGAGTCTGACTGGAGGACCCTGTGCGAGCTGATCTATAGTACAGCTTCAGAGACCCTGGGACCCATGACCAGAAAGCACAAAGACTGGTTTGATGAAAACTGTGATGAAATCAAGCAGCTTCTGGATGGGAAATGCCGTCTCCATCAAGCCTACCTGAGCAACCCAAAGTCCACATCAAAAAAGGATGCGTACAATGCCATCCGCAGGACTGTTCAGCAAAAGTTACGTCAGATGCAGGATAAGTGGCTGAGTGACAAAGCTGATGAGATCCAGGGATATGCTGACGGGCACGATATGAAGAGGTTCTATGATGCCTTAAAAGAAGTCTACGGCCCCACATCCTCAGGATCATCCCCCCTCCTCAGTGCAGATGGGAATACCATGATCACCGAGAAGGAGAAAATTCTCGAACGCTGGGCTGAGCACTTCAACAGTGTCTTAAATCGCCCTTCCTCCATAAATGATGAAGCCATAGACTGTCTCCCACAAGTCCCCATCAACGAAGCACTGGACGATCCGCCAACACTTCTTGAGACCCAGAAAGCAATCCGTCTGCGATCCAGTGGCAAAGCATCTGGCTCAGACTCCATACCAGCAGAGGTCTATAAGGATGGAGGCACTGTGCTGACTGAGAAGCTCCATCAGCTGTACTCACTCATGTGGAAAGAAGAGACAATCCCTCAGGATTTCAAAGATGCATCTATCATTCACTTGTACAAGCGAAAGCGGAACCGGCAAGCCTGTGATAACCATCGGGGCATTTCCTTGCTCTCCATCGCAGCCAAGATACTTGCCAGGATCCTACTAAACCGCCTCACAGCACACCTTGACCAAGGTCATGTGCCTGAGAGCCAATGTGGATTCCGGAAAGAGCGCGGAACCACCGACATGGTGTTTGCTGCAAGGCAACTGCAAGAGAAATGTCAGGAGCAAAATGCTGATCTGTTCTCCACCTATGTCGACCTCACAAAGGCCTTCGACACCATGAGTAGAGAGGGACTGTGGAAGATCATGGCCAAGTACGGATGCCCTCGGAAATTTATTTCCTTGGTCAGCCAATTCCACGAAGGCATGCAGGCTCGAGTCCAGGACAATGGCGAAACATCTGCTCCTTTTCCTGTCACAAATGGTGTCAAGCAAGGCTGCGTCCTGGCTCCAACACTGTTAGGCCTCATGTTCTCTGCAATGCTTACTGATGCCTTCAGAGATGGCAATGTTGGATTCGGCCTAAAGTACTGAACATATGGCAAGCTGTTTAACCTCAGAAGGCTTCAAGCAAAACCGAAGGTCATGACAGACATCATCAGAGACTTTTTGTTTGCTGATGATTGTGGCTTCAACACTGGATCTGAAGCTGACATGCAACCCAGCGTCGACAAGTTTGCCACTGCCAGCAGGAACTTCGGCCTTACCATCAGCACGAGGAAAACTGAAGTTCTCCATCAGCCAGCCCCAGGGAAACCCCACGTTGAGCCCAACATCACAGTCAAAGGTCAGAGACTCAGTGCGGTGGAGCGGTTCACATACCTTGGCAGCACACTGTCACGAAATGTGACAATCGACGATGAAGTGAACGTCAGGATTGCAAGAGCAAGCGCGGCCTTTGGCAGACTCTATGCAAATGTCTGGAACAGAAAAGGCATTGGTCTTGAGACCAAGCTAAAGGTCTACAGAGCAGTAGTTCTCCCTATACAACTGTATGCCTGCAAAACTTGGACAGTGTACCAACGACACGCCAAGAAGCTGAACCACTTCCACACAACATGCCTCAGGAAGCTACTGAACATCAAGTGGCAAGACAGGACCCCAGACATGGAGGTGCTTGCAAAAGCCACCCTTCCCAGCATCTTCACCATCCTGGTGCAGTCCCAGCTTCGTTGGGCTGGACACGTGGCGTGCATGCCAGACCATCGGCTGCCCAAAAGGCTCTTCTATGGCGAGCTGCAGCAAGGGAAGAGATCACACGGAGGTCAGAAGAAGCGCTTCAGAGATACTCTGAAAGTCTCTCTGAAAGCGTTTGATATCAACCCTGACTCCTGGGAGGAATCTGCAGTGGACCGTGACAAATGGCGCGCTACTGTGCACAAAGGCGCCAAGTTGTGCGAGGCCAACAGGACTGCTGCAGCTGTTCAGAAGAGACAGGCCAGAAAGTCACGGGCAAACAAGCTCCCTGACAATGATATGCCTGTCTTTGTCTGCCCCAACTGTCAGCGAACATTTCGTGCGCAGATTGGACTGCTCAGCCATCTGCCCATTCACAGAGAGATTCATGAGCATCCCCCCCCCCCAACCACCCTCCCCCCATCCCCCAGCTGGATGACAACGATGGTCATCATTGATCTCGATGGATGCACACCACCACCACCGGGGTCACAAGGAATATTGGGGGGGATAGTACATAACAAGGTACGAACATAAATCAAAAATCATACACAAACACAGATACAGTAGAAATTAGGATACATACAAGTGCATATCAATATAAAAAATTGTGCACACACATGCAAGCACTGCACACACACACAAACTCTCTCTCTCTCTCACACACACACATTTGAACAGAAGCAGCATATTACATGTGGATGGGGCTGATGACTAGATCTTCAGGTAGATGGTTGTTGATCCATGAGAGGGCGCCACTCAGAATCATGGTTTCAGTGTGCGTGCTAGCTATCGGGCAAATCAGTTCATGTCAACTAATCAGGCTGTTTATGTCGATCACAGCATTTTAACTGATTTTCATCTCAATAGTAGAAGAAAATTCAACAAATGCCCAAAACAGAATTCTTCAAGAATTCTGATGAACAATATGTATGAGTATAGTTGCTTTCAGCCATTGCAATACTTGCATACTGCATTGTGTGTGTGTGTGTGTGTGTGTGTGTACAATGGACACATTTTTCATGATTTTTTTGTTCACTGCAAGTTGCTAGTGTGCTTAGAGGTATGCATGCGTGCGAATGACTGGTGTGATAGTGCTTTGATTTGTCTGCACAAGACTTTCGTTGTTATTATTATTTCTCTTCAGTTTCAAATTGTCATTCTCGGCAATCTTGAGCCGACGTTTGTGCCTGTTTAAAAGGCCCAGCGTGGACGGTGCTGCCAGCTTCCAATAGACACACGTGACGTTCTCCAGTCTTCCTCATCAAAGGTCTGACTCTGTTTTCCTGTTACCCATTTTTGACAGTCCTTTCCATTTAACAACAAATTATTCACATCTTTTTTTTTCTTTTGAGTTCCATCATGTGTTCTACTTTTTGTACCACCGTGTCCACAATTTTCCATTCAATGATTTTTTTTTCACTGCATGTTGCTAACGTGCTTAGTTCCCAGTGACTGTCCATTCTGGTTTGGGGATTTTTTAAACACATTTTCAAGCATTTCAGGACATGAAAACTGGCATACAGGAATGTTTGAATGATGTTAAAAGAATGATTTTGTTTAATGTGCTTAACTTCAAAATTTATATTGTGTGGATTAGTTTTGTGTCTCTTGAGTCTTTCTGAACTGCTGCTTTTCTGATATTGATGGTGGTTTTATATGGTCATCCAGAGGTGGGCATTGTGCTCGCTGGACAAGGAAGTCATGGTTATTTTCAAGTAGTTCCTTACACTGACATCATACTGATAGATCCCCACACTGAAGATCACTCATGCAAACCAGCTCTGGAAGAGCACTTGAGCTGTCCGTCATTGTCTAGATCACAGCTCGAATTGTTATCACTGGATTTGAACTGCTGAAATGACATCTTTTCCCACAAAGCCTGAAAGTTGCTTTTTGTACTCTCACGTGATTTGGTCATCATTACCAACTTGACTTGCCTGAAATCATCTGCCTCATTTCATCTATTTCTTCTTAATTTAAACTGACATAATTGAAAGTTATATATAAAGAATGTAAATGTCTTTCTTGTTGAATAGCCTTTTCCATTACTGACTGAGCTTTAAAAAAACAACAACAACAGAAAGGCAAAGTTGTCTTCTGATTTTAAAAATCACCCCCAAAACACTCCCCTAAAACATGAAAAACATACCCTGCATTAACTCACATTTTTCACTATGAACAATTATCCCAAGAATTTTAAAACTAGAAGAATCTAAATTCGGGTGGAGGCAGGGAGTGTGTGTGTGTGGTCTATCAGTGCTGGGGTCTATCAGCATGACCACTTGTGAATAAGATTATAATTAAGCTACCATATTTGCACAAGGTTTTACAATTTCACTTTTGAGAAAGGTGCATTCTGTCCTTGTTGCAGCCCCTCATTACTGATAAATGAGTTGACAGTACATACACTGTTCTGAGCAGGAACGCATGCCGTGTTCTTTTCATCAATCTGAATACATTTTGTGTGCAATTGTGTCTGTGGACCATTTTTTTGTGTTCAAGTCATTTATAGTTGTTTCATTTCTGTTTCCAACTGATGGTTGATACAGTGCCTAAATCTGTCTTTGGTGAAGTCAGTCCTTGGTCAGCTGTGCTGTTTCCAACTGCTGGTTGATACAGTGCCTTCTTCTTCTTCTTCTGCGTTCACTCGTATGCACACGAGTGGGCTTTTACGTGTATGACCGTTTTTACCCCGCCATGTAGGCAGCCATACTCCGTTTTCGGGGGTGTGCATGCTGGGTATGTTTTTGTTTCCATAGCCCACCAAACGCTGACATGGATTACAGGATCTTTAACGTGCATATTTGATCTTCTGCTTGCATATACACATGAAGGGGGTTCAGGCACTAGCAGGTCTGCACATATGTTGACCTGGGAGATCGTAAAAATCTCCACCCTTACCCCAGAGGGCGTCACCGTGATTTGAACCCGGGACCCTCAGATTGACGGATCCAGCGGCTTTAACCACTGGGTATTCAGATTGGAATTACAGTGCTAAATCTTCTTTGATTTGATCAGTGACTTCGGTCGGCTGGCGTTTCCGTTTTCAACTGCTGGTTGATACAGTGCCTAATCTGCATCTTTGATTTGAAGTCACCGGTCGGCTATTTGCTGCCTCTTCTATTAACTTATTTTATTGCCAGGGTCTATTGTGCTGTCTAAGTATCATTGTTCCTGCTCTATTTCTCATTATGTTTTGCGAGACCCTGGCTTTGACGTGAAGCTGACTGACCTGGAAGTGCAACCATTTGAGACCAGCTTTTTGACGCATTAAACTGACTGACCTGGAGAAGTTAACCATTTGCAGAGACCTAAGCTTTGACATTAAACTGACTGACCTGGAGAAGTTAACCATTTGCAGAGACCTAAGCTTTGACATTAAACTGACTGACCTGGAGAAGTTAACCATTTGCAGAGACCTAAGCTTTGACATTAAACTGACTGACCTGAAGAAGTTAACCATTTGCAGAGACCTAAGCTTTGACATTAAACTGACTGACCTGGAGAAGTTAACCATTTGCAGAGACCTAAGCTTTGACATTAAACTGACTGACCTGGAGAAGTCTGGTGAACAGTTTCTTCTAAGTTGTTCCCCACTGAGTTTTCAGAGTTAAGAGAAATTATTTCTCAAGAGGGGTTAGGGGGTGGGGTGCCAGATCTGTCAAAGTTGTTTTGGTTTCTACCGAGTTAATTTGTTCAATGTATTTGATATCTTGTGGTAAACTGTTAACTTCCAGTATCAAAGCCTTGAAATGATGAAATTTGAGTGTCGTTTCTATCTTGTGGTTTGTCAGGAAGATTGCAAACGTGTACTGGAGCTCTGCCTGGTGCAGCAGTAGTTCTAACAGTAACAATGATGCCGACACTTTCTCATCCCAGAGGGGAGCTTGGGGTGTAATACTGTAGTTATATAAATGAAATTGTGCAATGATATGACTGACTGAACCAAGTAGTTTGTT
>JAAQRG010299769.1:0-14997 GCA_011634625.1 Babylonia areolata
TTCAAACTATTTTCTACACAGTGACAGCTGACCTGTGGGAATGACAGCCAAATGCTTCAAACTATTTTCTACACAGTGACAGCTGACCTGTGGGAATGACAGCCAAATGCTTCAAACTATTTTCTACACAGTGACAACTGACCTGTGGGAATGACAGCCAAATGCTTCAAACTATTTTCTACACAGTGACAACTGACCTGTGGGAATGATGGCGATGCAGTCTTGGGTGTCAATGTGTCGCTTGTGTGATAACAGATACAGCTGACCTGCAATATCAAATATATCAGTAATTATAATACAAAATCTAAAATAATCTACAAAAAAAAATCATAATTTTCCAAAAAAATCATAATGTTTGAATATATACCGGTATGTCTTTTATTTTTCTAACCAAACAAATAGAGAAAAATGTTTCCCTTCCCTTCACTTCAGACCATGTATGATCAAACATACACACATACAGTACACATAAACACAACACACACAAACCATAATAAATCATACATATATATGTAGTGTACGCACAAACCATAATCAAACGTACACATGTACACACAAATACAACACACTAAAATCTACTATGGCAAGAGGTGGGAGGGAGTGTTAGTCAGGCAGGTTTAAGACAGCAATCATAATCTCTATCATTATCATTTATCAGCCACTTCAATGCAATTGTCTTGCGTATCAATCATTTCTTATTATAATTTCTTCCATCCTACAACACAAAAACTGCCCAGTATCATGGGAGGAAATATTAATCACTGTGTAACTCACACTAGTTTACAAGCTGTCACGTCAAGGCAATGTCAGAGAACTGAACATGAAAAGTGGAACAGAGATCTACATGGTCTCAAGACAATGATCACTTGTAGCAAAGTTGTGTATCAAATACTATACTTTAGTGATATATCTATCTATCTGTCTATCTATATATATATATATGCCTAGTACTTGTAATACAGAAAGATTTTCAGCAAAAATGCAAGCGTTAACATTTTACAAGGCAAACTCATACACATTGGTGGAAGCACAGACAGACACAAGCTAGAAACGGGAGACTATAATTAACATGACTATGGACTCATTTTGCTTATAAATCAGTTGAAATCTAAACACATGCAGGCAGCTTGAAATGTCCAAGGCTCACCTCTCTTTACAAAAGCCTCGATGAACTGTTTGTCCAGCAGCTGATCGGCTGGAACATTACGCGCAACGTGAGACATCTGTTGCTCCTCCAGCCCGCTGATTTCTGATGGCAGGTGTGCTGTCTTACCATTGTAGGGCACAATGATGTTCACCTGCACAAACAGAAAAATATTTACACACACACACATATCTATATCTATCTATCTATCCTATGAAATATACATCATAATAAATAATTGACATATATACTATTATTGTATAATTAAATAATTTTAATGGAGACTAATATAATACTGATCAAACAGCAGTATTGAAAATAACACATTGAGTGTGGTAACTTATGTATATATTATACTGTGAGTCAGTTTTCATTTGGAATGAATACAGATAATCTTACTTCATGCTGATAAATGAAAAAAAAAACACCAAAAAAAATACCACAACAAAATAATAATCTATCATGTGTCTCATATTACCACATTAGTAATCAAAGAGCACAGACACCCTGACATGCTCAAAGTTGAACACACACACAGACACACACACACACATTAGCTGTGTTTATGATTGTAAAATTAGTAAGTATTAGAGGATTATTACTAACAATTTTTCGAAAATAATTAATGCATTCTAAGAAAAATTGTTGCTTTTGTAGAGCAAACATGTTCTCAGTTTTAAACTTTTGCTGAACATTCTGCGCAAACATGTCCTCAGTTTTAAACTTTTAGTTTTACTTAAACACTTACTGGCAGTGTCACTGACAAATGTTATACAAAAGGATCAATTTCTTTCTTTTTTCTTCAGCAAAACTTTTAACTTGAAAAAAATGTCAACAGTAGCTTGCAACAAGTCACACACAACTTTCACTGTAGCTGAGAGAGGGATAAAACAAATAATTTCAATAAGACAGATGCTGTTCTGCCAATGGTTGGCCGAGTCTAAATTCAATAGACTGAATGCCTATTATACGAAAGTGAGTGGATAAGCTGAATGCCTATTACGCAGACAGCAAGGAATTAAAACTTGCCTATTCTAGATAAAATTCTCTCTAACAATTTGCCATTGATCAATGCGATAGAAAATGCCACTGAATGCCTCTGATTTGGTTGTGTTCAAGCGGGCAGTTTGGATTTCTCACTTCTTTTTCTTAGTAGCTTGGCGTCAATCCCAGATCAATATAAAACTTGACGCTCTGTGTAGATCCCGACAAGAGCGACAGTCAAATTCCTGCTACACCCAAATTTTATAATATTGTCACCTATCTTCCATTCTATTTTGCCTTAAGTCACTGGTGTACCTTATTACTGATGTAATGTGTTATCAGCATGATAGAGGGCCAACTAAACAGTGGATTAGGCAGTTGAAGTGCGCTCTGTGATTGGCTCAGAGAGCTGTCTGGGGAATAGCATTTTCTTGTTGACTTGAAGTTAACCTGACCGCCAGGGAAAAAAAAACTGGAATAGCCACAGCGTTTCAATAATTTGAATAAATCTCTGAAAGAGAGGGGAGAGGAAAGACAGAAACAGATGAAATGCACTGGAATGAGACAGAGGATAGGGAGAGAAAGAGGAGAGGGGGTCACAGAGAGAGAGAGAGAGAGAGAGAGAGAGAGAGAGAGAGAATGTAAAAATATTATGTAACTTGTAAGATTCAGTTTCAGGTTCTCAAGGAGACATATCCATATATATATGCTACACCACATCTGCTAGGTAGATGCCTGACAGCAGTATAACCCAACGCGCTTGTCAGACCTTGAGTGTATGCTTATATTCGTGTACCTATAAAAGTTGATTTCGTTTTACATAATTTTACCAGAGGGCAACACTCTCACTGCCATGGGTTCTTTTCAGTGTGCAAAGTGCGTGCTGCACAAGGGACCTCGGTTTATTGTCTCATCTGAAAGACTAGACGCTCAGTTTGATTTTCCAGTCAAACTTGGGAGAAAGGGCGAGAGCGGGATTCGAACCCACACTCTCACAAACCATCTGTATTGGCAGCTGAGCGTCTTAACCATTCTGCTACCTTCTTCCTATATAAAAACAGTACTAGCAGAACACAACTCTCCGCTTTTAATGTTTTATCTGTGACTGACATAAGTTTACAGTTGGGCCAAGAGCATAGCTGGAGCTGTATGTCCTCCACTGCAATGGGACAATGACTGTATGACTGACTATTCGTATGACTCTCAAACTTACTAGCAGGCAAGACTGCACTGGCTCTTAGTCTTATGCTGCAGCCTTGGAGTTGGAGTTGGAGGTTAACTGGCTTTAGGGACCATCCCAACGCCGATTGTACTAAACCCTCTTGGCCGAGAGAGTGGGAATGTAACTCAGGCAAGACAATCTCCATTGTAATCAAATTCTAGCCGAAATAGTGGGGACAGAAGTTGCTTCCTCTGCTGTTCTGATGGTCACAGTAGGACACGAGGATCACTTTCACTTTTTCCTGGAAGAGAATAAATAACAATAATTTTAACATAAACAGTATCGTAAACGAGGCACTTACACTGTGTGTAAAATACTTAGTTTCAATGTGTTTTCCATGGGAGCTTTTCGGGTTCACAAAACTGGACTTTTCGAAAACAAGCCGAGTTTTCGGCACCGCGTTGGAAAAGGGCGCAGCCATTTTGCAGGTTGGCCGAAACAACAAAGTGAGTTATCGCCCTTCCACTAAACACCGGAAACCACACACACACACACAAATGGACCCATACAACACTGAAATTCTCCACAGAGCTCAAAATTTGTGTTCGCTACCGCTCTGTGTATGTGTAATGTGCTCTGTGTGTGTGTGTGTGTGTGTGTGTGTGTGTGTGTGTGTTTATTCCTTAACAACTTTCCACAGTGTGTCAATGTGTCGTCACCACTTTCATCAATATCGCATTCAGCTGGATGTATCCATCACTTAACCAATGCTGTTCTCTTTCGAAACAAACTTTGAAAACTCATCTATTCAAACAGGTCTTGATGAAACATAGCTAATTGTCTGCATTCTTCCTCCTCCTTCATACCCCACTTTGCCCTCTTAACTGCATCTGGATCAAGAAGCTCTATTACCTGCCATGTTTCATTTTCTCCTTGAAGTCTCTTTCTTCCACCTCTTCACACATACCCCCCCCCCCCCACACACACACACACAATCTCAGATCTTTGATGTACAGTTCAAATATACTTGATGTTCAGTCTGTGATGAAGATTATCAATGGCGCTGCAAGTAGTGTAGAAAAACCCGGGGCTACCCATCACTGTCACTATCACTAGAAAGTTAACCAGCTTGTGAGAGATGAATTTAATTGTATGAAGAGAGGATCCGTTCCATGCCTTCTTCTTCTTCTTCCTTGGCATGTACTGGGTTACATGTGAACGTATATATCCCAGGAGTGAAGTCTTCTGAGCTGACTGGGTATGATTAAGTGGGTGGCCTGTAGCTTAGAAATAACTTGGTCTAAAAGGTTAAAACTAAGTGACACTGCTGGATAGTGATTCTTAGCTGGACCAGTACCCTGACCAAAAAGCAAGCCTGGAAGAGCTCCAGTGAAGGTATCCATGAAGCTGGGTGGCAGGTTGTTCCACTAGCACAGGGTTATGGGGAAGAAACTATTGCAGGGGACTGGGTGGGTCACAGTGGAGTGTTCCTGGAAGAGTCTTTCAGCCCCCCTCGTCCAACTATCCCCTCTGGTGTAAAACAGAGACTTTTCAATGTAAACCAATCTGTTGTTGATCTTGCAAAGCATGGTGAGGTAGTGTTTTTTGTTCTCTTCTTTTGGAATTAGCTGAATGACTGTGCAAGATGGCACCAGAACAAAGCTCTGAATACCATGTATCATGGGCACTTTGTATGAAGGGAAGGGTTCCGATATGATTCACAACCAAGATGGATGTAGATATTGGTGGACAAGGGAGAGAAATGTGGGGTGTCATCAAGAGCTGTTTGAGCAGGACTCAGACTGGGTTTATTTCCCTTGGAAAGAAATGCTTCCATGGATTCCCAGTTCACGCTCAACTAGTCAGATACAGATCTGAACATGTCACTTCACTCACAATTATTGTAAATTCAAGTTGTGATCTGTGCATTTGTCTATGCAATATTGCTTTCTCTATTCTTATTGCATTGTATCAGATTGATGATTACATTTGGCCTTTTATTTGATTTCATTTTATTTTCCCATTTGTATTATCTCCCCTTTTGTTTCTTTTGTTTAAAATATCTTCGCTCTTCCTCTGTGGCCATCATCCTGTTATTGTCATGTTTCCTTGTTTCTCTATGACTCAAAAGAGTTAATGGGAATAAACTCATTGTCATTGCCACTGGCATGGCATCCAGTCACAGTGTGATCAAGGATTGCTTTGTGCGAAATGAGAATGCAAAGGAGTTACCATGAAATCATAGCTTGGACCATGTGTGAGAAAGACGCTGATCAAAGTTTGGTTGCCTAACAGCAGTATAACCCATCGCGCTTGTCAGGTCTTGAGTGCATGTATTTATATTTGTGTACATATCATTGCAGATTTCTTCTGCACAATTTTGCCAGAGGACAACAGTTATGTTGCCATGGGTTCTTTTTCAGTGTGCCAAGTGCGTGCTGCACATATGGTATCAGGTTATCACCTTATCTGAATAATTAGATACTTAGTTTTTGATTTTCCATTCAAACTTGGGAAGAAGGGCGAGAGTGGGAATCGAGCCAACACCCTCTCTGACACTGTATAGACAGGTATGTGCCTTAACCATTCTACCACCTTCCTCATACATTGTAACCGCTCCAGAGTCTATAAAATGGCAACGGGTGGTGCAAGGGTAGGAGGAGGTGTAGTAATAATTTGGAATAAAAGAATAATGCATGCAGGATCCTCCTTAATGATCACAGTGGCAGGGATTCCAACTGTCCTGATCTTTTTCGTTTGTGGGCTTCAACTCCCACGTTCACTCGAATGTACACAAGCGGGCTTTTACGTGTATGACTGTTTTTACCCCACCGTGCAGACAGCCATACTCCGTTTTCAGAGGTGTGCATGCTGAGTATGTTCTTGTTTCCATAACCCACCGAACGCTGACATGGATTACATGATCTTTAACGTGCTCATTTGACCTTCTGCTTCCGTATACACACAAAGGGGGTTCAGGCACAAGCAGGTCTTCACATGTGTTGACCTGGGAGATCAGAAAAATGTACGCCCTTTACCCACCAGGCACCGTTACCGAGATTTGAACCCGGGACTTTCAGATTGAAAGTCCAACGCTTTAACCACTTGGCTATTGCGCCTGTCTTGGGCTTGATGATATGGATGCTTATATAGCGCCTGTCCTCGGTCAGAAACCAAGCTCTAAACGCTTTACAAACACAGAGTCATTTGCATAACAGGCTGCCTACCTGGGTAGATCTGACTGACAGTTGCCATTTGGGCGCTCATCATTCCTTTCCTGTGTCATTCAATAAGGTTTCAGTCATGCACACATACACACTCATACAGACATGTAACATTTTATGTGTATGACCATTTTGTTCATCTACCCCACCATGTAGGCAGCCGTACTCTGTTTTCAGGGTTGTGCATGCTGAGTATATTCTTGTTTCCATGACCCACCGAACGCTGACATGCATTGCAGGATCTTCTGTGTGCAAGTATACACATGAATGGGTTTCAGGCACTGACAGGTCTGCACATAGGTTGACCTGAGATATCAACTCTTCTTAGATATCAATGCTTATCAAATGAGATATCAATGCTTGAGATACCAATGCTTATCAAGTGAGTCATCAACGTTTAGCAAGTGAGATAATATCAAGTGAAATATCAATGCTTATCAAGTGTTTTAGATTTAATAAAAAGAAAAAAAAAACAACTACTGAGGAAGTAGATTTTTTAAATCTTTATCTTCGCACAATATTTCTTTCTTACGTGCAGGGCAGCAACAAATTGTTTTTTTTGTTTCTTTTTGTTGTTTTTATTTGTTTTGAATTTGTCCAAGCATTTTCGTGAGACAACAGTGTCAACTGCTCATGTAAACCTGAACTATGTTCAAGAGATCTCAAGCTCTGTTCATTTTTTTAGGGGGTAGTTACTTTTTATCATTACCTGGTTTGATCAATTTGTTGCTATTCTGCTGTAATTATTTATAAGTTGTTAATTGTTAATTGTTGCTTATAGTCCAGCCGCACAGGGCCATATCAGGACTGTCAAACCATACAAATGCTCAATCACATCAACACAAAAACTGTCACATACTCACACAAAATAACCTATAAGATAAACACAGTACATGAAGCATTATCCTAACCATTTTGCTCCTCATGCCAAATAAGATTACGCCATGCTGAGGACCCTCGACATTCCGCTTAATTTATCATCCCCAGATTACAAAAAATCGTAAAAAAGGAAAAGACAATACTTCAAAGCCAAAAGGAGGAGTGTGTATTATACTCCATGTTTGGTGATAAATATACTTACCATGTCAAACTGATGCAAACTAGGCCTATCGGTTTGCTCTGTTTGGACAAATTTTGCACGGCTAACAGTGAAAAGACACCCCTTCTTGCCCGGTCCGCAAAAAATACATAAAAAAGTCCAAAATAATATAGGCAAGTAACACTGCAGAATGGACAGCTAGTGCCCATCTCAGTGGTTTTTTTTTACAATCACATCACCTAAACGCCAGAGCAAAACAGCACAGATAGTACATCATAGACTGGAAAAAAGAAAAAAGCGTCAAGGATTTCTTGAAAAAAGAAAGGGGGATGGACTGGGAAGGCAGAAAATGGGAGACAACAGTGAAGGAACAAAAATGGCAGAAACAAAGAGAGCGATAGAAAAAAGGAAATTTCTAGCACAAAATTTCCAGAAGGCAGGGATGCTATTTATACTGAAAGACCCCCCGGGGATTTATGAACTGACTTTAAGGCGCATAAATATGTTATGCACAGTCACACATATACACGTACAAGCACATAAAAACACAAACACACTCAGAGTGAGTTCACTGTCTACATTTATTTGCAATAGCATAAAAAAGACAAACAAAAAAACCCAACAAAAACATAGGCACATAACATATGGGAACATTTAGCCAAATATTCTTTGAACGACTCCATGACCAAACAATTAAACAAACAGAAAACATTTCTTTACATATCAATTTAAAGAAAAGTCTAAGCATTTCCCTTCTCTGGACAAATCTTTTTGTCCATAACAGAAATTCGTTTTATCAGAAAAAAAAACAAACTCAAAAGAAATGACAAGAGAAGACACAAAAATTCTTCCCCCCCCCACCCCCCATATCCATGCAATAACATAAAAAGAGAAATAACATACTTTATATATATCTGTATGTGCAAAAAAATCATCCAACAAAAAAAACAAAAAGAAAAAAATCAAAACTGGAAATACCGCAGGCATTGGTTCATTGTACAACATCGTTACTTCCATCTTATTCTTTTTGGCATGCAACTTTTTTTGTCTTTTTTTTTTTCCTAACAGGCTCTGCGCCATAACAATTCACAAAACCATGAACACAACTGTGACGACAACACAATTAAGATGCCACAGGTCACTTGGATTATTCACAATTCAGGCAGTTTCCAGCTCCTCTCACACCCAAGTGTCATCCTGAATCCTCAGTCCCCTCCTGAATTTTGTCCAGAATTAATCCAAGCAATTAAAGCCTATATTTCTAAGGTCCTGAAAATGTACATATATAGAACAAGGGCAAATGTGTAATAAAAGTAGAGAAGAAACAGTGGTCAAAATTTGGTTATATATATATATATATATATATATATATATATATATATTTTTAATGTTCTGCGACAATGTAAGTTCAACTTCCCACTTTGATTCCGATCCTTTTAATTGTCTTGGACAAGTTGTTAGCTTCTAATTTCATTATATCATTAAAAAGAACTGACTTGAAATTGTTATAAAAAACCCCTGACTTTAAAGAAATTTTAAATGTATCATTTACATTTGATTAAAAAAAACCAAACAAACCCCCCCCCCCGACTGTTCTACTGTTTATGACAAAACTCCTTGACTTCATTATCATAATCAACAATGTGAACGTCTTTTTTGAAGTGCACCGTACCGTACGTCTTTTCTCTCTCTTTTTAAGCCATGCAGCCAACAATTCAATAAATCAATCATGGAGAAATTAAACAACCACATAATCAAAAGACGAAACCAAAAAAAAACAAAAAACAACAACAACAAGAAAAAGAAGATCAAAGAAAAAGAAAAAAAAAGAAAAAAAAAAGAAGAACAACATGAACCTATGAACTCTAACATGAAAGAGATAAGAGGACAAGGACAACGGCAAGAATAATGAACGACTGATAGTCAAATATTGTAGTTTGGCTTTGTATAACACCTACACCTGCACCCAGGCACTTGTCTTCCCTTCATTTCTATCATTCAGCACATGCCAAACCTCACTATTCACCATTTTTTGCTACACGTACACACTTTTTTTTTTTTTTTTTTTTTTGCTGACATGGTTTTCAGACAAGCAGACCTGGCAAAATACCAACAACAACAGTTTGGTAAAAAAAAAAAAAAAAAAGCGAGAAAGAAAAAAAACAAAAACATAATCAATCTTCGATAAGATACATAATGACATATTACGCAACCATCATTACAGATGGAAATATTGCATGATGAAAAAAAGTTACTTTCACAATTTCTCTTTTGATTGAAGAGTTGTCAAAAATATTTTTGTGTGTGGTAAAAACAAACACAAGAAAAAGAAAAAAACCACACTCAAAGCAACCAACAACGACAGAAGATATCCAGATTTTGATGGAAATTTTGTACACACACATACACACACACACACACAAACAACTACAACCACCAGCACGAGTGCTGTAAATAGCTGTATGTTCTGAAAAACAAATAGAAAAACAATTATATATTTTGATGAAATTAAAGCACGTAACAGAGTATATTGCCTTGTATGAAACTCATTTCTCAGAGACATATCAGCTGACTGCATGAGTCACAAGAACCATGGAACAGAAAGAAAACTTGAGGACAGGTATACAACTTTTGCAAAGATTAAAACAAAATAGAACCCCCCCTCCCCAACTCTCGGAATCCATTAAGGTCATACAAAACAGGTTAAAAGAAAGAGGAATGCTTTATTTTTCAATTGCACTTTGCTTTATCTATCTTTTTTTTATTCATTTATTTATTCACTCATCTATATTTCATTCCATTATTATTCTGCTTTCATTCATTTCTCCAGACGGCTGCTTTAGCTTTTCAGTAACCGTGAGGATTACGTTTGTATGCCTGGCAAATACTGACTTTATGATTCCTTTAGTATTCCAAACAGAAGGTAAAAAGCTGACAAGCGTCTGGTATAATACAGAGTATTATTTCTGTCACACATTTTGCTCTTTTGGAAGAAGATCCAGAAGTTCGATTCAGATACATAATGTTGAAAGGCTATTCAACCAAGTGTGTTCCACATCTCTACGAAACACACACCAGTAAGTCTTGGTCTCACCATGAAACTGGTGGTGCTCATTCATGTCACAAACAAACGGATGGAAAACAACACATCCACTGCTCTTATATCACTGCACCTGTCGCACCAACTCGGGCAAGACGGGGTCTTTTCACTGTTAGCCGCACGGAATTTGGCCAAGCAGAGCAAACTGATAGGCCTAGTTTGCATCAGTTTGACATGGTACAGTATATGACACCAACTCTTGACTTTCTTTCAAGCACTTTTATCTGTATTTCATTTCAGAGAGTTTTTGAGGTAACCGCAAAGAGAAAGATCCTACATATTCCAAAATACTGGGTGACGACCGCCTTGTTCTTTTGAAACCAAAAACCAGAGAGGCACAGCGCAGCATGCATAAACAGTGGAACACATGATAACTGTTTTCTGCAGGAAAAAAAAATTATCATATGCAAATGTGGGACAGAAGGCATTTGGAAAATAAATAACAAACAGGTAAGAGCTACAACAAAATGTAGTCTTGCAGTATGAAGAAAAAGGCTGTGTATATATATATATTTTTTTTTTTTACTGAGGACTGACATGAAAACATCAGACTGCAGGGTTTCCCCCCAACTATTTTCACAACAAGGCCTTCTCATCTATTTTCCACAAGAATTTTTTTTATTAAATTTTAATTTTTTTTTAAATATAAAATACATTCAGCAGTTCACAAGAGAAAGTGCGCAACTAGAAAACAACCCTGTGTTTCTTGTGTTTTTTTCTTTCTCTGACATAGAATTTCAAGAATTATAAATGGTCCGATGGAGCATAAAACAATAAAAAATTAATGTTTTTACTTGAAACTAACCAGTCAGTTACTGACTAAGACAATGTGCACTGTAATCTGACAGACCAACAAACATTGGACAGGCTTGATTCGATTCCAAAACGTTCCAGTCTGGAATAGCCAATAACAGTAAATTATTCAGAAAAAAACAAACAAACGCAACAACAGCAATAAAATGATTCAAATGATGAAACATTAATCTCTGAAGGCTGTTACACGACCTAGTGGCCAATAGAAATCATGCATAATATTCCACCACTGATCCAATATCGAAAAAATCAGCAGTATATTGTTAGGCAAGTGATCTAGGAGGTTGCATAGTGATGAAATTGTCAATGCTGTTCTGTCAAATGTATTCCTTTCAGTATTCTGTATATCTTTTATCAAATTGTTTTTTTTCCCCGGTCATCTTGGACTGCATTTTGCTGTTTAATTATTCATCATACATTCAACCCATTGAAAAAAAGAAAAAAAAAAAAGAAAATCCAATGTCGCTAGCATCCATATAAACCAAAAACCCAACTTTTTTCAATTCCTTGCAAACTTCTCAGAACAAAATAATTTGATAGTCTCAGATTACTGAAAAGTAGGAACAAAATTTCCCCTGAAAATAAAAAGAAAAAAAAAAAAGAAAGAAAAAGAAAACCACCGCCATCCCTGAAGAAGCTTCACTGCTAGTGACTTGTCTTTTTTCAAAATGCAAAATTTTTGTTTCATTTTGGATATTTCTCTTCAGAATTCTGGTTTTGCATCTCCGTACTCACAACAACAAGAAGCAGCGGCAGTCCTGACTGTACTCAAGGTCCATTTAGTAGAAAATCAGGTCAGGGTAAGATGTTGCGGACTCCCATATTCCAGCAAACAGGCACACAGCTGATGATCTTATGGACTGTTTGCACATCCAACTGATGATCTTATGGACTGTTTGCACACCTCTTTTTTTTCAGTGCCTGAACAGTTTTATCCATGTCACAGTGGCCCGTGTGTTGGGTTACACTGCTGGTCGGGCATCTGCTTAGCAGATGTAGTGCTGTGTATATATGGATTTGTTCAAATGCAGTGACACGTCCTTGAGTAACTGAACTGAATTGTACTGAACAGTGCCCGGTGTTCTCTTTGTTCTCTGTTTCACTGGTTCAAAAACAAGAGTTCATCCACATTAAGAACTGCATTTGGGATGCATTCCTCTGTAAATCTTGCACACATTTTGAGTGTACCCTAGTGACAGGTGCAACAGCTGAGTGGTTAAAGCGATGGACTTTCAACCTGAGGGTCCTAGGTTCAAATCTCGGTCATGGTGCCTGGTGGGTAAACGGTGGAGATTTTTCTGATCTTCAAGGGTAACAGATGTGCAGACCTGCTAGCGCCTGAACCCCCTTCATGTGTATACACATGCAGGTCAAATGTGCACATTAAAGATCTCACACTCCAAATGTCAGCATCTGGTGGGTTGTGGAAACAAGAACATACTAAGTATTGACCGCCTGAAAACAGAGTATGGCTGCCCACATAGTGTGGAGGTAAAGATGGTCATAAATGTAAACAATCCCACATGTGTGTACAAGTAAACGTGGGAGTCACAGCCCACAAACAAAGAAGAAGAATAAGGAGAAGAAGAAGATGAATGTATTCTAGTATACTTTGATTTTCTGGAGAATGTGAACTCATCGAGTATGAATATTTCTAGCTCACCTATACAGTGTATATGTTCCATATATCAATGCATCTACACATTGATAGACATGGTATGAATGTGGACAGATGTGTTTGTTCTGAATTGTGTCTTACAATGCAAATAAAATCTGCTACACACACAAAAAAAAAACCCCAAAAGATAAAAGAGTATGAATACCTGAAAGGACTACAGTTGCTCATTTTGACACATGGATGATATCGAGATTATGTGAAAAATGAAAACTGTTCAGAATGTTCGCTTCGTTCAATGGCACATTGTATGTTCTGAATGACATTCAAAGGACTGATGATCTAACCTGATGATATATAAACCTGGCACTCTACCCAAACACACTACGGCTGATTTCAATAAACACTACTGTCGACGGTGACTTCTCTCGGATAAAAACATGCACAAAGTCTGATGATATAACATGCTGATGACAGGATCTTTGGGTGGAGGTCAGTTATCCCTGAAGTGACTGATTACTGACAAACACTGACATCAAAATGTGTAGGAAATGTGAACCTTGTCATATCAAAACCCCTTTCCATGAACACACTGAATCTGCCAAAATGATGACTGGTCATTTAAAGAAAGAAGGAAAAAAAAACCAAAAACAAAAAAACAAAACAAAACCAATGACAAAATGAAGAACATAATGTTGAACGTAGACAGCACAGGTAACATGCCCGATGCAACAAGACTGATCGTGACACAGCCCGTGTCACTGAACAACACTGAAGACAGCATGTGATGCAATGGAATACGTACAAACACTGTATGTTACAGCTCACAATGGAATATGCACAGCTCACTTCTTATCAACAATGAAACGTGTGACTCCTGAGATGATTTTCCCCCATAAACACGACGCAAGACAAAGAATTTCGCCCACACTGCTGACATAAAATAAAGAATTTCAATACGCATCACAGAAAACACGCACAAAATCCACAAAAACCAAAATATACACGACACAAAATAAATCCCCCCAATATATACATTAAACAAAATACAAATTCTGTACCATACATGAGACGAAGACTGCACTTTTGTGCATACCAACCAAAAAGGCAAGCCAGTTTTCCAAGATCTCCAGAAAAACTCACAAATTACCAATGCTAATATACAGTTACAGACAACAAATAGTACCAAACCATACATATTCATTCGGTCGATTTCCCACAAACTCTTGGTAAGCACCTGTGGAATATAATTGTTCCTTGTGATTCAAGCCCTATTCATATTGCTCACTCCTATAATGTGGACTGGAAGAGTATTTCTATAACACTGAAAATTAAAACACTGGTATATTGTTTCAAAAATACGTGGAAGTCAAAAAGGGGATTGGCACTGACAACAAGCACAATACATCTGTGATGGAGTTGTTTTTTGGTGGTTTTTCTCCAATAAAACAATATGAAACCTGATGAGTTGTGTATGTGTATATGTATGTGTTTTCTTTCTTTTTTTCTTTAGTTTAATGTCTTTTCACTGTTAAGGGACATAAGACGAACATGTGTGTCAGTGTGTGTGTGTGTGTGTGTGTGTGTGTGTGCATGCGTGCGTGTGAGAGAGAATGTGTGTGTGTGCATGAGAGAGAGAGAGAGAGAGAGAGAGAGAGAGAGAATGTGTGTATGTGTAAGAGAGCGTATGTATCTTTATGGTTATGCATGTTCATACAGTTCTCAAACACTTAAAACATTTTAATCATTTAAAAAAATGAACTTTGTTAGGCTCAGTTGATGCCTTAGAAAGCACTTAACATTAATATCTGGATGAAATCAAACTGAACATTAAATTAAAAAAAAATGTATTTTTTTTACATAAAGCACCATTAAAATTGCTAAACTGCCAACATATGAGAAAAGGACAGCTACTC
>JAAQRG010299794.1:0-5000 GCA_011634625.1 Babylonia areolata
GATTGGCACCTCTCCTCCCAGAAACGCAGGGGAAATGATCTGACACAGTGTGAACCTTGGCATTGTTCTTCATATGTCCAGGCCCAGAGACGGACACGACGAACGTTTTGGCAATTGCAGCTGGAGGTTCAGTTGCTGCCCTCTTGTCTATGGTCATCATCATCACCATTGTCATCAAGTTCCGGCGCAGAACCAGTCTCCCTGCTGGCCACGTCGCCGTGACAAGCGCCACGTCCGGGGATGACGTTGCTGCAAGAAAAGAAACGCTGGACGTTGCTGCCGCCCAAACAAAACCTGGGGAACCCTCTGAGAGCACCGCTGATTTGAAATCCTCTGCCAATGAAAGCAGCGTTGCCAATGAAAGCAGCGTTGCCAATGAAAGCAGCGTTTCCAATGAAAGCAGCGTTGCCAATGAAAGCAGTGTTGCCAATGAAAGCAGCGTTGCCAATGAAAGCAGTGTTGCCAATGAAAGCAGCAGGTGATTGTGTGTGTAGGAGTGGGGGTGGGGGAGAGAAAATCTGAAGACATAGGATGGAGGACACATAAAAAAAAAATATGGGAAAAAACACCTTCAACAGTGAAAGCAATGGAGGAATGTCAAGATAAAAAAAAAAATTAAAAAAATAAAAAAAGGAGGGGGGGTTGGGGTGGGTGGGGGGGGGGGGGTGGGGGGTGAGAGGAGGGGGGGGGGGGAATAGAAGGATGGACACATAAAAAAAGATACAGGAAAAAAAATGGGAAATTGAAGGACCCACAAAAGCAAGTAGAAACAAACTTTCAATTTCAAAATAATTAACAACCTGTCTCTAATGTTTCTATAAATGAATCAATGCAGTCATTGCCATTTCTAAACCCTGATGGTAGATTGGAGGAGCTTCCCCAACGCCTGATTTGTTCACAAAAGTTGCACCAGTCCGTTCATTTCGTTTATACACAAAACTGTGTTAGCATTTTGTTAACTTTTTGAATATGAATAGATATAAGGTATAGATTAGGCAACCATAACCTTTTCCATTATTGTTTTTATGGCTTTGCTAACTTTATATATACTTTTATACTTTTTAACGTCAAGCTTTTGAAGAAATCTTTGATAAAACAAACACAGGTTTTGTGATTGTCCAATGAAACTTAAAGGAGAAAGCACTTTCCATTGTATTTGAAGTGGGTATTCCGGCAATAAATTTATAAAATGCACGTACTTGGGCCTAAATGATGTGTTCACATCTGCATATATATCGGGTGTCCCCCAAAAAAGTTAACCGCTTTTTGACAAGTATTTTCTCAGTGATAGAGAAACCGAATTCATTGAAAATTTTCACACAGTAACTTTAGGGTATCATCAACCAGTATGCAAACTGTCGTCTGCATCCAAAATCAGTTATGTCCAACGTTTCAGTTTGGAAGGATCAACCATGCCTTTGAGTGATAAGATTACCAGTGAAAACTGTTTCAAAGAGAAAGGCTGGGGTGGAAGAAGGATCGTAAAGGAATTTCTAGGCATGTCACTGTAAATAGACTTATCGCTAAAATACGCACTACAGGATCAGTAGCACGTACAATTGGCAGTGTGAGACCAAAGACTGCATGTTCGGAGGAGAACAAGGACCGTGTTGAGGAACTGATTCAATCCCAGGAGAAGAACCCAGGGACCCACAAATCTCTTAGAGAAGTTGCAAGCAATTTACAAGTGAACAAGTCTTCTGTGCAAAGAATGGCGAAAGAACTGGAGATGAAGCCCTTCAAGAGGATTCGGGTATCAAGGACGGACCAAAATGTTAGAGGGAAAAGAAAAACTCGCTGCCGTAACTTGAATGACCACTACTCGGCCACTGATGCGAAAAGGATCATTTTCACAGTCGAGAAAGACTTTACGTTAGAGATAGCTAAAAATCGCCAAAACGATCGCGTTTATGGGAAACGGAAACGAGAAATTCAGCCATCTCGCCACTATCATGAGACTTCTAGATTTTCAGAAAAGATAATGGTTTTAGCTGGAGTATCCTGGAAAGGAAAAACATTCATTTTATTGACACTGATAGAGTCAAGGTTAATAGTGAAAGCTACATTCAGTTATTGGATAGCAATCTTCTCCCGGATTGTAGGCGTCTTTATCCTAGAAACATTTACGTGTTTTAGCAATATGGGGCTCCTTCACACACAAGTAGGGTAACCCAGGCCCATCTGGAGGAGGCTACACCAGAATTCATCAAGAAAGATGAATGGCCTCCACAAAGTCCTGACTGTAACCCAATGGATTATGCCATATGGGACTCTCTGAAGGAGAAATTTTACCGGGGAGTGACAGACAAATTCAGCAGGCGTTAAAGGACTGGATGATTATGTCATGGGTGGAGATATCGGTGGAAGAAATACGTAAAAGCATTTCTGCTAGGAAGAAACGGCTTCGTTTAGTCGTGGAGGAGGATGGAGGCCACAATGAGCACAAACTGAAATAAGTGAGTTTTCCTCTGATATTGGATTTTTTGACATGCTTTAAGATGTTTTGCAGACTTGTTGATGATACCCTAAGGTTACTAAGTAAAAAAAAAATTCAATGAATTTGGTCACTCTATCACTGAGAAATTACTTGTCAAAAAGCGGTTCACTTTTTGGGGACACCAGATATATAATGCATTACTGGATATTTGCGTTTGTATGTGTGTATCAGCACATATCAGTTTGCTTCCTCACATTAATTGATTGAGTCATCACTGTTTGTTCTACAAATAACATCATGCATTTAATCACAAAAATTTGTTAATGTCATTCAGAGGGCATTGTTTAAGGGGAAACATTAATCATATACGATAAAAGATATCGGCTCAAATTCAGCTCCAAAACGTCGATTACACAGTAAACATCTTTACGGTATGAACTTCTTCTTCTTCTACTTCGTTCGTGGGCTGCAACTCCCACGTTCACTCGTATGGGCTTTTATGTGTATGACCGTTTTTACCCCGCCACGTAGGCATCCATACTCCGTTTTCGGGGGTGTGCATGCTGGGTATGTTCTTGTTTTCACAACCCAACGAACGCTGACATGGATTACAGATCTTTAACATGCGTATTTGATCTTCTGCTTGCGGATACACGCAAAGGGAGTTCGGGCCACCACTGTAAAAATAGATGGATAGGTCATTGGCAAAGAAAGCTGAAGCCGAGTGGACACTATATTGTTACTCGTATCCGGCCGTCAGTCCGTTGAGAAGTCGTCTGCTACCTGGTGGTAGTTTCTGAACTGTTACCGTGTATTTTCATGAAATCGTGTTATGCTTGCCCCCCACTACATGCCAAATGTTGTGTCATGATTGATATCTGCCAATGTATATTTACCAGGAAAACAGTACAGTGACACATAGCGCAAACTTGCTGTGGAAGCATACACAGAAATGTCGGCTTAACTAACGCCGCGAACAAGTGAAAGCTTTCCGTGAAGCCAGCTGAGCATTAGGCTACTTATATGATGTTACCACTTCGCGCTGTACTGCCACGAGTATCAAAATGGCTGATTGAACACTTCCGCTGCCTTCAGTTAGCAAAGGGACTCAAAGAAGGCATGCGCAGTCATCCTGGTCAATGTGTCGGTGATTGACCCACACAGACACACTGACACACACACAGACACACACACACACACACAGACACACACACACACACTCGCACCACAAAACACACACACACACACACACACACACACACACATACACAGAGACACACACACACACACAACACACACCACGTATAACACGCACGCGCGCGCGGAATCATACGCACGAACACACACAAGACATCGTGTACATCAAGAGAGTGAGAAAGAGAGAGAGAGAGAGAGAGAGAGAGAGAGAGATTTCTTCTCTGTGTGTGTGTGTGTATGTGTGTGCGTGTGTGTGTGAATATGTGTGTTGTGTGTGTGTGTGTGTTTGTGTGTGTGTGTGTGTGCGCGCGTACTTGTACTCTTTCGCTCATGCGTCACTGAGCTAAAATTGATGAATGACTGATCTTCCCTATTCTTCCAGCAGTATATTTTCCACCCACACAATGTATATAAAAAAGATATGTGTTTTTGAATGTATAATAAGGATGTGAATGAGGGGAGGGTGGAGGAAATGAATGACCTCACCGGAAGTTGCCCATCCCGCCATATGCATGAAGAACAAACAATCCCTCTGTTCCCTCATCCTTATCTCCGCACCTAGCTTTTCATTCTTGGTTTAAACATGATTTTATCATCAAAAACAAGTAAAGATATTGCAAACACAAAGAGCAGCAACCAGCTGAAACTGATGGTGTGTACGGGAAACTGCGCGTGCACACATTGAGCACATAACATAGTTGCAGTATTCTTCTACTTCTTCTTCGTTCGTTCATGGGCTGCGACTCCCACGTTCACTCGTATAAACAAGTGGGCTTTTACGTGTATGACCGTTTTTACCCTCATTTCGTAGGTAGTCGTACTCCGCATTCGGGGGATGCATGCCGGGGTATGTTCTTATTACCATAGCTCATTGAACATTGACATGAGTTACGGGATCTTTAACGAACGTATTTGATCTTCTGCATAGATATACCCACGAAGGGGGTTCAGGCACTGGCAGGCCTGCACATTTGTTGACCTGGAAGATCCCCACCAGGCGCCTTGACTGGGATTCGAACGCAGGATCGTCAGATTGAAAGTCCAACGTTATACCCACTCGGCTGTTGCGACCGTCCTTTCCTGCCTCTCAACCTCTATACCATAACCACCAAATCCATCTCCTGCACATCTCAGTCCACTCTTTCCCGCCCTCCATGCCCCCCCATACTCTCCCCCAGCCTCTTCTCTCCTTCTCCATTACTACAATAAATACATCCTACGTGTTGTTTGTTGAATTCATTTTCGCCTAATTTTGAATTATCTGATTCGTTTTTGAACCTATTAATAATGAGAAATACTTAACATTTAACTCATCATTTAGCACGGAGTCAAAGACGCACGCATGCACACACGCATGCATACGTAT
>JAAQRG010299794.1:10000-14934 GCA_011634625.1 Babylonia areolata
GCAAGTTTCACAACGCTGTAGCGAAACCATTACATTACGATTCCCAACTCCCACACACCACCATTCCCATCCCTCACAAAGGTCCTGTCCAGTCCCCCTCGATCCTGTTATGCCCCCCCCCCACCCCCCTGCCCCCCGAACCCCCACACACCTTACCCCTCCTCTCCCCTACCACCACCCCCCTTTTCCCCACAATATCTCCTTACTTTTTTTCCCCCCTGTAGGGTAATTGTTTTATGAAGGAGGTTTAGCCTCGTACACTCCGTGTCAAGCTGTGTTGGATCACGTGGTCTGTGGTGGCTGGTCTTCGCCACATTGTCTTGACAGCTACTTCCGTCCCGTGCGCCCTACGTCGTCGGTCTTTCAGTCCGTGTACTCTGGTGTAGTCGACGACCTTCTAGAAACCCCTTCGTCACTGGCCTCCCTCTATCCCCCCACCCCGGCCTGGCCTCACAATTAATTTTCCCTCCCTATTCACAACCTCAACTCCCTCCATTTTCTTCCCTTCATTTTCAAGGAGGCCTCAAAATGCTGGAGTAGATTTATCCTTCGGTTGCTTTAAAAGCAAACAAAGGGGGGAAACACACACACACACACACACACACACACACACACACACACACACACACACACACAAAACAACAACAACAACAACAACAAAAAACAAACAAACAAACAAAAATCCACACCCCAAAACAATTAATAAAAACAAAAACACACCATCACTGAATATGACTGAAGAGAACGACCGAATAAAAGAGAAGCCTATAATGGTGGTTAGTCCAGGGGTACCTAGCTGTTTTGTTCCTTTCTTCTTCTTCTTCTTCTTCTTCTTCGTGCATGGGCTGCAACTCCCACGTTCACTCGTATGTACTGAGTGGGCCTTTACGTGTACGACCGTTTTTACCTCGCCATATAGGCAGCCATACTCCCGTTTTCGGGGGCGTGCATGCTGGGTCTGTTCTTGCTTCCATAACCAACCGAACGCTGACATGAATTGCAGGATCTTTAACGTGCGTATTTGATCTTCTGCTTGAGTATACACACGAAGGGGTTTCAGGCACAAGCAGGTCTGCACTTATGTTGACCTGGTAGATCGGAAAAATCTCCACCCTTTTTTTCAGTTAATTGAGTTTATTTGGTATTGAACGCCAAGCGTGAATTCTGACTGTCGTAAGTGGGTTCCAAGCACAGGCACCCCACATAAACAAGTTAGCATTCTTGTTGCCCGTCTCAGTTTTAACGTGCTGCTCGTTCGATCTGGTAACGTGACAGTAGTGTTAGGTTCACGACCACCCATCACCCAACCCTTTCCCCCACTTCCCTGTGATGGTTACACACACACACACGCACGCACGCACGCACGCACGCTCACACACACACACTCACGCGTGCGTGCGTGTGTGTGTATGTGTGTGTGTGTGTGTGTGTGTGTGTGTGTGTGCGTGCGTGTGTGTGTGTGTGTGTGTGTGTGTGTGTGTGTGTGTGTGCATGTATACACACAGACTTCACAAAATGTTAAGGATCACTTCATGCAAGCAGTTTTCTTCTTTTCTTTTTAATGCCAAGAAGTGGAGGGGTCATTCAAACGGTGCATACTGCATGAGCTCTACCACTGGCCTCTGGTTAAATAAATACACAAGCGGCTGTTTCAGGCACACACACTCACCATGCATTAAAATTGAAACTTCACTGTTTTAGTCATAACAATTACAGTCATTTAGTGGTTTATAAACTATAGCTTTGGAATTTCGTTGTAAATAATTCAAAGAAAGCATATCTGATTCTAAGTGCTACTAACAAACATAGGCTGCATGCGGCACCGCTGTTAGCCGAAAATTCGGCATCATTTCATCTTACCCCCAAGTAGAAAACTGTGCACAGTCCAAAGTTGTTCCTGAACTTTTTGTGAACCCTATATAATGATGTCAGCCACAAATGCCTAAGGTGAACGTTGACATGGTTGACACTGGGCTTGACAATAAATCAGACTAGAGCAGAGGGAACGCACTGCTGTGCTATCGTGTAAAATATATATACACTACCCTTGAGGAGTGTAATGATGTAGAGTGCAAAACGTCTTGAAAAAAAAAGAAAAGAAAGAAAGAAAGAAAGAAAGAAAAAAAGAAAAATCCAAGGAAAAAACAACAACAACAACAACAAAAAAAACCCAAGAAAAATTCAAGGAAAAAGAAAAGAAAAAAAAGAGAAAAATCCGAGTAAAAAAAACCTGAAAAAAAAAAAGAAAAGAAAAAAAAAAGTCCTTTCATTAAATCTAGTATTGTACGTTTTACCACGCATAACGGCGAAGTTTTAGTCTGTAGTTTTATTGAGTGGAGTTGTTCACGAGTTTTTTGTTTCTTTTTCGTCTGAAAATGATGATGACTGTCCCCGTGTAGAAGATGGGAGGACATTTTCACTGGTCGGCAGCCATCTGCTACAGCCTCACCTACCTCCCCTTTCTCCCATTCTCACTCACCCTGTTCCTCTTCCCCCCCCCCCACCACCCTACTCCCTCCAAACCACCTCCCCCATAATTTATGCCGCATACCTTTACCATCTGTCAATATTCAGTTCAATCCCACATGTCGCTTTGCCAAAGACAGCTCTTCTAAGTCCTGCGGGTTATTTTACGCCGGCAAGGCAAACAACAACAAACAAACAAACAAAAAACAACACACACACACAGAGACACACACACACACACACACACACACGCCCACGCACACACACACACACACACACACACACACGCACACGCACTCACACACACGCTGAATATCGGATCATGGTTTTCAGGGTACCCGAAAGTCCAGCTCCCAGACACACTATTCCTCAGTCCCAAGAGAGAAAGTGAGGGAGAGAGAGGGGGTTGTGGGGAAGAGAAGAAAAGTGATAATGTTTTTGATTTTGTTCTCGCTTAACAGTTAACATTGTTCTGGGTTTTATAGTTACAAAATATAGCCGCACGGATTGTTTCCTACAATGAATTGATTTCATGGTGCCTAATTAGTGGAGTGATGGCCTAGAAGCCTAGGAAGCAAGAGACTCTGAGCACGCTGGTTCGAATCATGGCTCAGCCGCCGATATTTTCTCCCCGTCCACTAGACCTTGAGTGGTGGGTCTGGACGCTAGTCATTCGGATGAGACGATAAACCGAGGTCCCGTGTGCAGCATGCACTTAGCGCACGTAAAAGAACCCACGGCAACAAAAGGGTTGTTCCTGGCAAAATTCTTTAGAAAAATCCACTTTGACAGGAAAAACAAATAAAACTGCACGCAGGAAAAAAATACCCAGAAAATGGGTGGCGCTGTAGTGTAGCGACGCGCTTTCCCTGGGGAGAGCAGCCCGAATTTCACACAGAGAAATATGTTGTGTTAAAAAGAAATACAAATACAAATTTTCTGGATGACATGGGCACACCAAAATGCAATATACAGACAGGACACAAAAAGATAATCATCAACAAAACGACAACAGCAACAAGAATGACACACAACAACGACAGAAACAACAACGACGACGACAACAACAACAACAAAAACAATCTGCGGGAGCAAAGAGAATTGTCATCGGCGAAAATCTTCAGAAACATCTTTTTTTTTTTTTTTTTTGTTTGTTTTTTTTGTTTCGTATACGCACAATCTTCGTGGTCTACTGATGAGGTTCATATTTAAGTAACCCGAGGCCATCGACCCGATTTCGTCGTCACAGAGAGACAGAGAGAGAGAGAGAGAGAGAGAGAGAGAGATGGGGAGTGGGGAGGGAGCGGGGAGGAGGGGTGGTGTAGGAGCAAGAGAGGGAGAGAGAGAGAGAGAGAGAGAGAGAGAGGGAGGCCTGACTTTGACGGACACGTTAATCTGTATGTTGTGACCGAAAGAAACACGACAGTACTATTTAAAGCTAGAACTATGCAAGGTGGCACCAGCAGCCTGGCTTTGACACGTTAATCTGTAAGTTGTGACAGAAAGTAACTCAGCACAAGGCGGAACCGTCTCCGTAAGGTGGTAGTGCTAGGTATACCTACTGCTGCTGGATGGTGGAAAAGCTTCTTGGGGATTAGTAACAAGATACAAGTGCTGTCTATGATACGTAAAGGGGGTAGTCCTGTCAACGTGGGAGGACAGGTTATATTATGTTCTTTGGGATTTGTGTGTGTGTGTGTGTGTGTGTGTGTGTGTGTGTGTGTGTGTGTGTGTGTGTGTGTTTCTGCAGGCTCAGCCAAAGGCAAGGTCAAGGCCTGGCCGCCAGCTTGTTTGGTTTATAAGAAGGTGGGGCATCAGCTTTTTATCTTTCTTAAAAAAATAAAATAAAATAATAAAAACGAAAACAAAAAGAACGAAAAAAGAAAAAGAAAAAAAAAAGAACGGGGAAAAAAAGAAGACAAAAAACGAACACAAGAACTGACGGGCGCAATAGCCGAATGGTTAAAGCGTTGGACTTTCAATCTGAGGGTCCCGGGTTCGAATCACAGTGACGGCGCCTGGTAGGTAAAGGGTGGAGATTTTTACGGTCTCCCAGGTCAACATATGTGCAGACCTGCCAGTGCCTGAACCTCCTTCGTGTGTATACGCAAGCAGAAGATCAAATACGCATGTTAAAGATCTGTAATCCATGTCAGCGTTCGGTGGGTTATGGAAACAAGAAAATACCCAGCATGCACACCCCCGAAAGCGGAGTATGGCTGCCTACATGGCGGGTTAAAAACGGTCATACACGTAAAAGCCCACTCGCGTATAATTATGCGAGTGAACGTGGGAGTTGCAGCCCACGAACGCAGAAGAAGGAGAAGAAGAAGAAGAAGAACACAAGAACACATAAATAGAGATGAATAAACGGCAGATGTGGCGTAGCAGTGGATGTGGACCTTTTATTTACCTGTGAGCTAGCTGAATCGGTAGCGTACGCATCACTGACTTGAAGTTGTGTACCT
>JAAQRG010299801.1:0-14972 GCA_011634625.1 Babylonia areolata
GTATACCTAAAAATGGGGAAAATGATACAAGCAATGTTACTATAGTGATGAAATATATAGATAGATAGATTAATAGATGAATATATATGGGTTTTTTTTAAAGATACATGTAAAATACACACACACACGCACGCACGCACACACACATACACACACACACACACACACACACACACACACACACGCACACACTCCTACGTATCGCGACATCTACGGCACACACACACACACACACACACACACACACACACACACACACACACACACACACACACACACACACAAGCAACGTCATAGTTGTGTGTGCAATTTATTTTGGGGATTTCGAGGTTATTGGATGTCGTCTGCTTGGTTTTTCAGCTGAGTTTTAAGGCAGTTGTTGAAACTGCGAACGCAGACACCAGCTTCGCCATTGACGACATTACAGTGACAAAAGGTTTCTGCTCATTCATAACCAGTAAGTATTACAAAGCTAAACAGTACCACCTATGAGTGAAGTTCGTTTTGGTGAGTCGTTTTTGTTTTTGTTTTTTCTCTCATTTCGAACTAAATAAT
The DNA here is from genome assembly GCA_011634625.1 of Babylonia areolata. NCBI lineage: Eukaryota > Metazoa > Mollusca > Gastropoda > Neogastropoda > Buccinidae > Babylonia > Babylonia areolata. Next base: position 556 of record JAAQRG010299801.1, read on the forward strand.
TATTCCATTTTCTTGGACAATTACAAATGTGTTATGATAATTCACTAATCTTCAGACTACGCAGATGCCAAATTTCTATCATAGGGTATGCCTCGTCTTGACAACTAGCACGAGTTGTTAATTTCAGCGAGTAATAAATCGTTGGCCTCTTCAAAACAACACCGTTCTTTTCTTAGTAGCCTGTAAGGAATGTTTCTGTTTCCTTTTTTTTAATTTTTTTTTTAAACAAGTTACAGACACAAAACAGACAGTCAGATGCATGCGCGCGCGCACACACACACACACATACACACACACACACACACTCTCTCTCTATGTCACTCACACACACACACACACACACACACACAATGCGCGATGATAATGACAATAATAGTAATAATAATAATAAACGTGCTTACAATGTACATGTGTGTGTGTGTGTGTGTGTGTGTGTGTGTGTGTGTGTGTGTGTGTGTGATATCATTAAAGAAGTTTGTCAACCCATGAATTTTTGCCGGCTGAACGACAGTCAGTGATAACCACAGAATCCCATTCGACTTTTGATCAGCCTGTCTGACTTTGTTGAGATTTGCCAGCACGCGAGTTCATGTTATTACAATGTTCTTCAGTACTATTGATATGTTTCTCCAGATTGTACCCCTCCGACCCCCAAGCCACCCCCTCCCCTCCGACCCACGACCGCTACAGACCCTGCCCCCCCCCCTTCCTCCTTCCCATGTGTTTGTATAATGGCCTGAGGCCGATGTACAATAAACCATTTGTCTTGTCTTGTCTCTCCCTCTCTCTCTATCTCTCTCTCTTACACATGCGCGCGCGCGGGAACTAAATAAAAAAAGGATTGCACGTGGAAGATGAAGTCTAAGAAGTTAGCCCACCGTGTCTGCAATCCCACGATTTCTCACAATCCCACGATTTTTCTCAAAGTGAGAGAAATCGTGAGGGCGCCCCCCACTTTTCCTGTCAAAGTGTTTTCGTTTCCCTCCCACGTTTTCCCCCACGATTTCCCGCATGTGTGAGAAAGCGTGGGAAGTCCCCCACAAAGACAAGAAACCAACTCCGATGATAATTCAGCTATTTTTTGTATGACTTCCTACGTTTTCTCTCAATTGCGAGAAATCGAGGGGAACGACCATACTTTCTCGCAGTCCCACGATTTCTCTCAATGTGAGAGAAATCTTTTAGGTGCCTCCACCCCACCCCCCAGCCACACAATATTTCTGTCAAAGTCAGTGAAATAGTGGGACTGCGAGAAGTCGTGGGTTTTCAAGGCGGAACACTGAATGGCAAGGATAATATCTCCTGTTGAAACTGTGTTTCAGAGAGAGTCGACACAATTGATTGTGATTTTGACGACCCGTCTGGAGATATCTGCGATATTTTCCAAGAAGAAAAGGACGACGCAGACTGGCTGTGGAGAACAGCGGACTCATTGATCGATCTTCCTGGTCCCCCGTTGTCTCGTGGTAAGTGTGGGTGGGTGGATGGGTGTGGGTGTGGGCGTATTGGTGTTAATTATTTTGTCTGTCGATAATTTCACTTTGTCCAGTGCGTCAATATGAATATAAGAGCTGCAGTGCATCTGTCACATACGGTGTTTTATAACCAGTGGTCGTGTGTCATACCGGTAGAATAGAACCGTGGGTGGGGGATGTGGGTGGGGGGTTGTGGGTGGTGGTGTGGGGGTGTGTGATTTACGGTGTACCTTTTGTGAGAAAATCGGTATACGATATTTGTCTTAATGTGGATTGGAGCCACAGTGTGTGTGTCATACGGTGGATTATTATCCACAATACATGTCATAATGATGGATTAGAGCCTGTGTTGGTGCGTCATATGGCGGATTGGAGGAGCCACAGCATGTGTGTAATATGGTGGATTAGAGCCACAATGCATGTGTCATACGATGGATTAGAGTGTGTGTAATATGGTGGATCAGAGCCACAGTATATGTTATATGGGCGCAATAGCCGAGTGGTTAAAGCGTTGGACTTTCAATCTGAGGGTCCCTGGTTCGAATCTCGGTGAGGGCGCCTGGTGGGTAAAGGTGGAGATTTTTTCTGATCTCCCAGGTCAACATATGTGCAGACCTGCTAGTGCCTGAACCCCCCTCATGTGTATACGCACACAGAAGATCAAATACGCACGTTAAAGATCCTGTAATCCATGTCAGAGTTCGGTGGGTTATGGAAACAAGAACAGACCCAGCATGCACACCCCCGAAAACGGAGTATGGATGCCTACATGGCGGGATAAATAAACGAAACGGTCATACACGTAAAATGTTACATGTCTATCTGAGTGCGTATGTGTGCGTGCATGAAATCTGATTGAATGACACAGGAAACGAAAAATGAGCGTCCAGTGGCAGCCGTCAGTCGGCTCTGCCCATGTAGGCAGCCTGTAGTGCAAATGACCCCGTGTTTGTAAAGTGCTTAAAGCTCGGTCTCCGACCGAGGATAGGCGCTATATAAGTCTCCATATCAATCCACCAGGTGGATTAGAGCGTGTGCGTCATGTGGTGGATTAGAGCCACAGTGCATGTTATATGGTGGATTAGAGCGTGTGTGTAATGTGGATTATAGCCACAGTGCATGTTATATGGTGGATTAGAGCGTGTGTGTAATGTGGATTAGAGCCTCAGTACATGTGTCATATGGTTGATTAGAGCGACAGAACATATTTCTTAAGGTAGGATAGAGTATGTCTGCGTGTGTCATATGGTTGAGTAGATTTAGTGTCTGTGTGTGTGTGTGTCTGTGTGTGTATCATATGGTGGATTAGAGCCGCATTGCATTTGTCATACGGTGATTTAATGCCTGTGTGTGTCATATGGTAGGTAAGAGCCATGGTGCACATGTCATACGGTGGACTAGAGTCTGTGTTGGTGTGTCATATGGTGGATTAAAGCCACAGTGCATGTGTCAAATGATGGATTAAAGCCACAGTGCACGTGTCAAATGATGGATTAAAGCCACAGTGCACGTGTCAAATGATGGATTAAAGCCACAGTGCACGTGTCAAATGATGGATTAAAGCCACAGTGCATGTGTCAAATGATGGATTAAAGCCACGGTGCACGTGTCAAATGGTGCATTATAGCCACAGTAATGTCATATGGTGGATTACATCCTCTGTTGGTGTCATATGATGAGTTACAGGAGCCACAGTGTGTGTCACATAGTGACATTTGGTGTGTGTCATTTGGTGGATTAGATCCTGCCTGTGTGTGTCATACGGTGGGTTAGAGCCTGTCTGCATGTGTCATGATGAGGGTAGAGCTTTTTGTGTGTTATATGGTGGATTAATGCCTCCCTGTGTCATATGGTAGATAAAAGTCACAGTGCATGTATCATTTGGTGGATCAGAGCCATAGTATGTGTGTCATATGGTGGAGTAGAGTATGTGTTGGTGTGTCATATGGTGGGTTGGAGCCTGTGTGTGTCTATGGTGGATTAGAGCCTGTGTGTGTCAGTGGTGGATTTGAGCCACAGTACAAATGTAATATGGTGGATTAGAGCCACAGAACCTGATTGCGTGTTCGTTCGATAATCAGCATTAAAACCGTAAACATCGATGAAAAATTAAAGAAAGCAGGGCGAGCCTACAGTTTGATCGTCAGAATCGGATTTTTTTCAATTTTGGTGCTTTGGAACGAATGGAAATAGGTCATTGGGCTCAGTCTGTTGGAGGTGTGAACTGTTACGCTGTAGGCATACATTGTCAGAGGTTATTGGAAGTTTGATAGCTTCTCTTCCTTCAAACGACGCTGTATTGCACTGGAGGTGTGAACTGTTACGCTGTAGGCATACATTGTCAGAGGTTATTGAAAGTCTGATAGCTTCTCTTCCTTCAAACGACGCTGTATTGCACTGAAGGTGTGAACTGTTACGCTGTAGGCATACATTGTCAGAGGTTATTGAAAGTCTGGTAGCTTCTCTTCCTTCAAACGACGTTGCATTGCACTGGAGGTGTGAAGTGTTACGCTGTAGGCATACATTGTCAGAGGTTATTGAAAGTCTGATAGCTTCTCTTCCTTCAAACGACGCTGTATTGCACTGAAGGTGTGAACTGTTACGCTGTAGGCATACATTGTCAGAGGTTATTGAAAGTCTGATAGCTTCTCTTCCTTCAAACGACGCTGTATTGCACTGAAGGTGTGAACTGTTACGCTGTAGGCATACATTGTCAGAGGTTATTGAAAGTCTGGTAGCTTCTCTTCCTTCAAACGACGTTGCATTGCACTGGAGGTGTGAAGTGTTACGCTGTAGGCATACATTGTCAGAGGTTATTGAAAGCCTGATAGCTTGTCTCTTCTTCAAACGACGCTGCATTGCACTGGAGGTGTGAACTGTTACGCTGTAGGCATACATTAGAGAGGCTGGAAAGTCTGATAGCTTCTCTTCCTTCAAACGACGCCGCATTGCACTGGAGGTGTGAACTGTTACGCTGTAGGCATACATTGTCAGAGGTTATTGAAAGCCTGATAGCTTCTCTTCCTTCAAACGACGCCGTATTGCACTGGAGGTGTGAACTGTTGCGCTGTAGGCATACATTGTCATCAGAGGTTATTGAAAGTCTGATAGCTTCTCTTCCTTCAAACGACGTTGCATTGCACTGGAGGTGTGAAGTGTTACGCTGTAGGCATACATTGTCAGAGGTTATTGAAAGTCTGATAGCTTCTCTTCCTTCAAACGACGCTGTATTGCACTGGAGGTGTGAACTGTTACGCTATAGGCATACATTGTCAGAGGTTATTGAAAGCCTGATAGCTTGTCTCTTCCTTCAAACGACGCTGCATTGCACTGGAGGTGTGAACTGTTACGCTGTAGGCATACATTGTCAGAGGTTATTGAAAGTCTGATAGCTTGTCTCTTCCTTCAAACGACGCTGTATTGCACTGGAGGTGTGAACTGTTACGCTGTAGGCATACATTGTCAGAGGTTATTGAAAGTCTGATAGCTTCTCTTCCTTCAAACGACGCTGTATTGCACTGGAGGTGTGAACTGTTACGCTGTAGGCATACATTGTCAGAGGTTATTGAAAGTCTGATAGCTTCTCTTCCTTCAAACGACGCTGTATTGCACTGGAGGTGTGAACTGTTACGCTGTAGGCATACATTGTCAGAGGTTATTGAAAGCCTGATAGCTTGTCTCTTCCTTCAAACGACGCTGCATTGCACTGGAGGTGTGAACTGTTACGCTGTAGGCATACATTGTCAGAGGTTATTGAAAGCCTGATAGCTTGTCTCTTCCTTCAAACGACGCTGCATTGCACTTGCAGTGCTTAATGGGAAGACGTGACGCACATGTCTTTCCTATTTCACGACGACACGGGAGCACACATGATCGAGTTTTCATATGAAGCTGTCTTTTTGCCGTCAGATCATTACTGAAAGCAAGACAGTCACAATTTCATACAACGCAGTCACAGTCACAGGTTTAAAGGTTCCGACCATGCAAATAAAAGTGAACAGCTTTTGCAGGGCCACATCCATCATACTGTATCAGTGTTGGTCGTTTACTTTCTTCTTTTTTTTTTTTTTTACAGATTAAAAATAACATTTATCACAGAAAACTTTAACATACATATCCATGTGTCATTCATTGCACGTGAGACACAACCCCAGACTGATAAGTAGAAACGTGGAGCAGAAATAAATCAAACTATGTTTTTATGTCTCTCTGGTTTTCAGGTCACTACATGTACCTCACGAACATTGGTGATACACGACATGCTGCCTTGATCTCCCCCGCGCTCACAGGCTCGTTTCCCAGGATCTGTGTCCGATTCCGATATTATATGAAACGTAATGTTCACTGGATATGAGAGAATTGACTTCAGCAACAACTGCTGCTACTCCTAAAACCACCACTACCACTACTACTACTGCTGCTGCTGCTGCTGCTGCTGTTTATGATGATAATACTACCAAGAATAATATTAATGATAATAATAATGTAATGATGACGATGATGATAATGATGATTATTGCTTGCGAAGGTAAACACAAAAAGACCAACTGCACTGCCTTCAGCATCTCACCAAAAGAACAGGTCACGCTGCGCATCAGTGGACAAACTCAACTTGCGGAGGACAATGTTACCTTGGTGTAACTTTCGACAGGAGCCTGACGTGGAAGAAGCAAGCAGAGGGCAGAAGCCAGACCCGAGGTGCGCCTTGTCCTTATGGAGAACTATCTGAGGCGCATACACCACGACCGTTCAGGAAACTCTACACTGGAAGAATCAGGCCAGTGCTTATGTTGTAACAGCATAGACACTACGGTCAAGACCAGCTTTGATCGGGTCAGCAAGATGCAGAACCAGGTAAGCTGCATCACCACCGGGGCCATGAAGTCATCGTCAGTACTGGAGCTTGAAACAGTCACAGGGCTCCAGCCTCTTGAGGATCGCAGAGATGCCAGGCTCCTCGCCTGAGCTGCCAAATTCAAGAGCTACAGGGTCATCCCAAGAAAGACCGATTGTCCCAGCAAACAAAAGGGGCGGCTCAAGGGAAGCAGCTTTGTCCAGCAGAGCAGGACCCTTGAACAACAACACCGAGACATCTTTGACCATGACCCAAAAGAGATCCTTCAGTGTCGGGCTGTCCCTGCATAGAGCGAGCCATGCTGTCGTTCTGCAATGGAGTCCCTCTCCGTGCAATATACTGGATAGGTCCACCAGCTACTCTGAGGCAAAGATCATCATCAAGGCTAAGCAACAGAAGTAGATGCAACAGCATCCACGCCACAAAGGCACAGACATGTATTACCTGCTGACTAGGTGGGAACAGGTGTCAGTGTTCAGACTCAGGACAGACACAACCACCTTCAACACCACCTGTACATCGAATTCCGCATTGGTTACTCAGCACGGTGCCCCAGTGAGACTGCCAGCCAGACAGCAGAACATCTGCTGCAGTCCAGCTCCCTCCACAAGGCGCTCAGAAAGAGGAACTGGTCCGACCCAACTCCAGTGACCCGGAAGCTCAACGGCTCTGTAGAGGACTTGCAGCGTACTGCTGCATTCGAAGCGGAGACCGAGGTGTCAATCTGACTAACAACGAGAAGACGACAATGATGATGATGATAGCGATAATAATAATAATTATGATGATTAGTTTATAAATACTACAGCTACTAATTATAATAATCAAATAATCATAAAAATAATTGTGATCATGACATGTGCCCTCTGCACACACACACACACACACACACACACACACACACACACACACACACACATACGCACACGCACACACACACATACACGCACACATACTCTCTCTTTCTCTATCACTCACTCATTCACACTCTTATTTACACTTTTAAAACAAAGAATGAAAACACCAGTCACACAAACTGCTAACACTGGCCCGTTCAGTGAAATCTCAAGATTGGCTGGCAGGGAAATAGATGAAAACGTACATAGATTAAAGAGAGAGAGAGAGAGAGAGAGAGAGAGATGTGAATAAATTTGTGAATTGCTGTGCTTATACAGAGCAACATTTCAAATCAGAGCCAAAAAAAACAAGCAACTTGGTTAAACAAAAACACCGATTACAACTTCTGTATTTACACACACACACAAACACACACACACACACTGAGCGAGCGCGCGCGCGCGCGCGCGCGCATACATGCATTCATGCAGACAAGTATATATGTGTGCGTATGTTTATATGTATTTGTGCGCGCGTGTGTGTGTGTGCATTCGTGCGCATGAACTTGTCTTTTGTGTGCCAAGTCCAAGGTCCAGGAGGCTTTGCTCAGCTGGATCTGCTGTATAGCGAACACGGGGAGCCACTTGCCAGTAATATGGAGAAGGTGTATGAGCTCAGTACGCACGGCGATTACTGGAACGACTTCGAGAAGGACTTGGACATTCATCCATCTTCAAGGGTAACGTGTGAAATACAAGGACACCCACCCACCCACCCACCCACACACACACACACTGAGGTTGGGGTTTGAAAGCGGGGAGGGAGGATGTCTTCAAGACTTTGCATTCGTCCAAGAGGTCAACTTGTCGCTATAATCAGCTACACAAACGCATGCCACTGTAGATCTGAGTGCCACTGTAAGAACGAAAGGTTTGAATTTATGGATGCATGAACGTTTTCTCCGCTCATGATTTCACTTTCTGTTATGTTATCGAGATGGTAAACATCACAGTGCTAACACACGACCATCACCTCTTGCTATTTACCCGACTGTTACAGTCATGTGTCACACAGGTCTTGCATGCTGACTTCCAGACTGACACAACTTCACAGCACACACCCACAAAGTCAATCATTGATCGCTTTCTTCACACACCCAACATTCCACATCACATTGTGAATGAAACTATCAGTATGGGCTCCATACAACAGCAGCAATAACGTTGAAGAACCCAAGAAAAATACCGTGTAGACGGAACATTCTGGACTGACACTTATGTCAACATTGTCGTCCAAAGCAACGTGGATATCTAAAACAGTTCACAAGTATCTGTATTATCAACAATTTGACTTCTATAGCAACGGTATATTATGGGTCTGAAGCAGGACAAACCTTGAGAGCAGTTGAGTAGGAAGCTTACAACCAACAAAATGAGCTTGGGATCTACATCCAAGTACAGACCTTTCAGGGAGATGAGGATGTGGTGTGAAGAAATCAGAACTAAAAAAAAGAGTATGCGAACTAAAGATCCTATGATATTTACATAAATGAAAGCAATAGGCGGAGGGGTGGTTTTAAATCGTGTTAAACGCAAACTGGAGAGAGAATCAAGGCGTCGATCAGTGAAAGGTAACGGATGGCGGAGAACAATATTCTAAATGCATTTCATGACAATTGGAGTGATGGCAATAGCACAGTAATGATAGAGTGCAGCTGGGTTCTGCTTAGCGGGAATGGCGCGAAGAGAGTATGGGGAACACTGAAATATGATCAGACTTGACCATAATATACTACTTTTATAGTAGTCTTTCTGAAGCCATGATTCGGGGAAAATAAAGCGGATTTCCGTGTCTTGATGGTCTCGTTACCTGTGCATTTAAGTTATAACCTGGCGAGCCAATTTCCAAGTAATTGACTTTTTTCTGGTTATTTGGAGAGTGTTTCGATTGAAACCAGAATTACGTGATTTTTTTTCTTTATAGTGAATCCGACAACTGAGGTCGGTCAGGATAAATATCCAACCAATCCGTCAGCCAGTTAATTAATTTTGCTTTCATCTCTTTGAACATTTATTTGCTTGTGCTGTGACTTCATTATTTTCTGTGTCATTCACACTTCATTTTATTTGCGTTTTCAGATCGCGTTTGATGCTCGGAGCGTGGATTCTGAAATAGCCATCGATGACTTCAGTACGACGAGCCTCGAGTGCCATTGTGAGATGAAGTTTTAAGACACACGTTTTATTCTGTTTTGTTTCGGTTGTTTTGTTTGGTGGTATAGCAGGTCATTGTTTTGTGTTTGTTACTTTAAGATAAATCTGAATTAAAATGTGAGATTTTCCCCCATTGTATTACTAGTGTGTGTGATGTGTTGTGTACAGAAAGAACGAACTATTTGATTTGATGTAAAGAATAAGAAATAACGTTGTTAGTGACTCCGTGGTAGGGGCAGTAGTATTACTCCACCTTATGTCACAGTCCCTCGTCATGTCGCAATTGGAGATAAAGTATTAATGATTAGGTATATTCTTTCCCTCTCGCTCATCAAAAACAGCATGCTCTCACTGAGAGAGAAAGGTGGAAAGAGTGATATATATATATATATATATATATATATATATATATCTGTATCTATCTGTATCTGTATATAGGTGTGACCGTGCTTGTATTGCTTAGAGCATCGTGTGGTACTGTGATTGATGAAGAAGAGAAGCACGGTACCATCCTGGGCTCTACCGCCAGAGGAAAGCACTTGTGTGTGTGTGTGTGTGTGTGTGTGTGTGTGTGTGTGTGTGTGTGTGTGTGTGTGTGTATGTGTCTGTGTGTGTGTCTGTGTGTGTGTGTGAATTTACATTTATTTGTTTATGTACTAATATCTTCATTGATGCTCATGTCATCATTCATTTAATTTTTTGCTTTGTTTCATTCCAATTTTTTTTTTAATGTTTACTTTTATTTTGTTTTACTTAGTTTTACTATATTTTCCCTCAAGGCCTGACTAAGCGCGTTGGGTCACGCTGCTGGTCAGGCATCTGCTTAGCAGATATGCTGTAGCGTATATGGATTTTGTCCGAACGCATCGACGCCTCCTTGAGTAGATGAACTGAACTGAAAACTGATTGTTTGGTGCTGTGACTGATAGGCTAAAGATGACGACAATACAGCACACCAGGCAACACCCACCACCAGAGGAAAGCAAAGCCAGGGTCTGTTCATTTCTACGGCAGACTGACGCAGGAGAGTCAGGTCTACAGTTCCAGTTCAGTGTCAGTTTCAGTTAAACGTAATTGCGCGCAGACTGACCCATACACGCTACAACATTGCTTAAGAAATGTTAACAGACGGTCGACCTGAAACTAAGACGTAACGGTCTTGAAATGCATTTCTCTCTCTCTCTCTCTCTCTCTCTCTCTCTCTCTCAAACCAAATCAAATCAAATTATGGTGCTTAGAGCCTCGCCGACCACTAAGACCATCTCAAGGCTATTGCCACGTTAAAAGTCAAGGGTAAAAGTGTACAATCTCTCTCTGTATTTTGTACACAAGAAACAAGAGAGGCAAGGCCTTCAAGACTCACTTGTGATACACTTTATAAAAAAAATCTAATCATTAAAATGTGTTGTGTATTTATTATAAAGCTTCGGGTTAAAAGAAAAAGAAAAAGAAAGTCCTAATGGCAGATTCGAACCCCGCGTGTTCGGATGAGAAGAAACTGTCTTATCCATTATACTATCGTGGCTCCTTAACTGACGTTCAAAAATATAATATTTAAATATGCTTTTTTTTTAAGGGCGATAAATCAATTGCGGTATTCGCAGTGAGAACGCTGTTCAAATCATATTATTCTGGTGTATCTTGGGCATTCAAAAAATCTTTAAGGACAATTAAAAATTCTTTTTAAGTCTGCGGTAAAGGAGACGTGGCTACCGCCGCAATCACACTGCAACATTTAGCCGTTTTCTCTGGATCTATATAGATGTACAAGTTTAGTTACACCCGGTTGACACGGTCGATTCAATTTCTATGTTCATTCTAGTTTTATAGTTTTAAAGTTGATATGAAAATTGAGTATTTTGTTAAACTAATAACATGTAGAGCCAAGTACAAGTACTTCTAAACGTTGTATGTAGTGAAAAGGACTTCATTTTGAGAAAAGTCAAGACTGGAAATTTTTGCGTTTCATCAATTCAAGGGTATTAACTCTTAACTCTCAAGGTTTATTATTTTTAACTGTGAATTCCGACTGATTCTTTGGATATCTTTATGGCAGTTTGGGGCATAACCCAGTAAGTGATGAGGCGTTCACAAATCTTTCTCTGGATAAATATTTAACGGTCTCCTTCCCAACTTTCCATCACATGTTATGGTGTATTGTCCATTGAATATAGGATTGAACGGGCAGGTCAACAACTTGAAACAATATGGCGTCGTTCGCGTTCGCGAAGAATATGAGCACGCACTTTGAATGTGTATAAATATGTGTACGCAATTGATTTTTGCCCATGACCATCAGGGCTCAGCCAATAGATCTATAAAGTTCACCCGTCGTATTGATTTTAGTATTTTCCAAAAAAGACCACTTGGGCGAATGACCACTGTACACTGAGAGTAAAACACTCAAGCTTTTTATGTATTGGGTATAATTTCAAAATGTCATGTTTAAGATGAGAAACATCAGTTTAAAGCAAATTAAGTCCCCTTGCATTAATTACAGATTATTTTCCTTTTTTTACTATCTGCACCAAAACGTTTGCAAAATAAATAAAACTTCCATGCTTAGCAAAAGAAGTTCCTGTTTGAACAAAAAATGATAACAATGACTGCTCTTGTTGTTGTGTCGAATATCAGATCAAAGTGCCAAGTTTAGAGAATAAAAAAACAACAAAAAACAACAACAAAAACCCCCACAGTAAATGCAGTTTGATATAATTTGGCTTCTTTTTTTATTTTTTTTGTGCCCATCCCAGAGGTGCAATATTGTTTTAAACAAGATGACTGGAAAGAACTGAATTTTTCCTATTTTGATGCCAAATTTGGTGTCAACTGACAAAGTATTTGCAGAGAAAATGTCAATGTTAAAGTTTACCACGGACACACGGACACACAGACAGACAGACAGACACACACACACACACACACACACACAAAGACAAATGAACACCAGGTTAAAACATAGACTCATTTTGTTTACACAAGTGAGTCAAAAATGAAATAACGTTAAGTGCAGCAATGTGAACAGTTTCGTAGATATGTAGAAGTGGAATAACAAAGAAAGATAAAGCAAAGGCAAGTGATTAAAAAAAAAAAATCATGTCTGCATGGGATCCAATCCCACACAACCTCCGGACTCGAATCACTTTGCCATGGCGACGGAACGACAGGGTGGGAGTTTGGGATATAATAATGACGTCGTAAAATGTGTTCCAATCTGATTCATGGTGTCCATTGACAAATGGATATTTTAGAGCAAGAGGGGGAGGAGTGGGGCTAGGGGGTAAAACGCGTTCATGAAAGTGTTATGACTGAATGCCCACCCACCCGTTCTCTGATCTATTCCCTTCTCACACACCCAACTCTTATCAGCCTACCTTCCTGTATAAACACACACACACGCGCACACGCACACACACACAAACACACGCGCACACGCACACACACACACACACGCACATGCACACACACACACAATCACGTGCATAGGCACGCACATTCACGCACCGAGAGTTTGTAGTATCCATCCTGATGCTAATCTGCTTTTTTCCAACAAAACTAATAAAGAACACGGAAGAAAGTAGTAAACTGATCACGTATTTTGCAAGTTTTGCTTCTGTAGGGAAAGCAAGAAAAGAATAATTGTTCTGGACACATGAACAATTTTAACAGGACCAGTTCTTCGTGTTTGTGGTTAGAGGCATTACACCTCAGCAACTTGTGGTTTATTTCAGCTGTGGAGACTTTCAAGTGTGATTTCGACGATGGTGTGTGTGACGTCTTCATCCAGTCCCTTTCAGATGATGCCGACTGGAAAACACGGGTTGACTCTGATCCTCAACTGGTGGGACCAGAAAGAGAACACACTGGCAAGGGTGAAGGTAAATCAAATAATAATACGTGACCCCTCGATTTATGAGAGAGAGAGAGAGAGAGAGAGAGAGAGAGAGAGAGAGAGAATCTGAACTTTGAAATCCGAGACATTTACTAGCTTTACAGCCCTAATGACACAGGAGTACAAATACCAACAATAATAACAGTGGAAACGAGAGACCAGCACCAAACCACTGCTTTGAAATCTATTTTTAAAGCACCCCAACCATTCACTTTGATTAGTATGCTCTGGAGAAACCATTCTGAGTATGTGAACAGAAATTGTTATACACAGCAATCTACACTTTAATTTTAGTTGTTTTTTTTTTTTTAATATCCTTTTATAATGTGTTTTTCGACGAAGATTAAACTCTACGATTGTAGTGTTTGCAAGTAATTTGACATATTGTTCAGGGGTGGTGTTAAGCTCATTAACTCACTCAGTACGCCCAGTCCTCTCTTCTCCTCTACACAGACCCCTCGGATGTCCAGTGGGTGTCTGAATGACCCAACCTTTAGCTTCCGTCGTCAGAATTGTAGTATTCTTTGTCAACATTCACCTCTTCAGTATACGAGCCTTCCGCTTGCAATATTTTGATGATGGTAACTGGGGTGAAACGCTGTTAACGTCATCTCTTTCGCCGTTCGTATGGAAAGAGTTAAAAGATCATGTTTTTTGTTGAATTTAAGAAAATGACATTTTCACGAATATCTTCACAGTGAAACGAGATCTGTAACTTACCCGTCTTGTAGATGGCTGGACAGGTAGTGAGCATGAACTCGCCCAGCTTGTTAAAAGACCAGACGAAACTTCGACAAACTATGGCATGGAAAGACCAAGTTGATGGCCAGCCAAAAACACCACTATCACTGCTGATATAACTGTCCAGGGACAGAAGCTAGGAACTGTTCAACAGATCACCTACCTGGGATACATCATCAACAATGAAGGACCAAACCAGAAGTCCTCAGGGGCAGCAAACACAATATCAGCACTGTCCAGACTGAAACCTACATAGAAATAATACAGCAACATGTCCATGAAACACAACATAGACTCCATCGTGCACTGGAAAATTCCATCTTCCTGTATGTTTGGAAGACATGGGCCGTCAATGCAGATTTTGAAAGAATTCGGGCCATTCAGGTGTTATCGCAAGGTACTGA
>JAAQRG010299804.1:0-15007 GCA_011634625.1 Babylonia areolata
ATCACCTGGTTACTTACTAACCTCAAAGACTTTCTATAATCACCTGGTTACTTACTAACCTCAAAGACTTTCTATAATCACCTGGTTACTTACTAACCTCAAAGACTTTCTATAATAACCTGGTTACTTACTAACCTCAAAGACTCTCTATGATCACCTGGTTACTTACTGACCTCAAAGACTTTCTATAATAACCTGGTTACTTACTAACCTCAAAGACTTTCTATAATAACCTGGTTACTTACTGACCTCAAAGCCTTTCTATGATCACCTGGTTACTTACTGACCTCAAAGACTTTCTATGATCACCTGGTTACTTACTAACCTCAAAGACTTTCTATAATAACCTGGTTACTTACTGACCTCAAAGCCTTTCTATGATCACCTGGTTACTTACTGACCTCAAAGACTTTCTATGATCACCTGGTTACTTACTAACCTCAAAGACTTTCTATAATAACCTGGTTACTTACTGACCTCAAAGCCTTTCTATGATCACCTGGTTACTTACTGACCTCAAAGACTTTCTATGATCACCTGGTTACTTACTAACCTCAAAGACTTTCTATAATAACCTGGTTACTTACTGACCTCAAAGCCTTTCTATGATCACCTGGTTACTTACTGACCTCAAAGACTTTCTATGATCACCTGGTTACTTACTAACCTCAAAGACTTTCTATAATAACCTGGTTACTTACTGACCTCAAAGCCTTTCTATGATCACCTGGTTACTTACTGACCTCAAAGCCTTTCTATAATCACCTGGTTACTTACTGACCTCAAAGACTTTCTATAATCACCTGGTTAGTTATTAACCTGAAAGACTAGTTATGATCACCTGGTTACTTACTGACCTCAAAGACTTTCAATAATCACCTCATTACTTACTGACCTCAAAGCCTTACCATGATTACCTGGTTAGTTATTTACCTCAAAGACTTTCTATGATCACCTGGTTACTTACTGACCTCAGAGACTTTCTTTAACCACCTGGAGCTAGTTGCATTACTCGGATGGAAGAGCCTAGTATGGTCATAACCTGCTACTGTGTGTAGCATGGAACTGACCAACGGCGTAGTTTGGTCAACGTAGGCATTTAGTCACGTGTAACTGTCAGAAAGTCAGAACCTTGCAATGCAGCTGGCTCCTGGTTACCTACTGACCACAACGACTATGTACGATGACCCAGTTACACACTGACCTCAAAGCCAAAGACCAGCTGCACCGTGGGTCCTTTCACCAGGGTGGAGTAGTAGGCGTGGTTCACAAAGTACATGTCCAGCATACCCAGGAAGGTGAGCAAGGCTGAAAATCAAATCCACAAATGACGGGCGCAATAGCCGAGTGGTTAAAGCGTTGGACTGTCAATCTGAGGGTCCCGGGTTCAAATCACGGTGACAGGCGCCTGGTGGGTAAAGGGTGGAGATTTTTTACGATCTCCCAGGTCAACATATGTGCAGACCTGCTAGTGCCTGAGCCCCCTTCGTGTGTATATGCAAGCAGAAGATCAAATACGCACGTTAAAAATCCTGTAATCCATGTCAGCGTTTGGTGGGTTATGGAAACAAGAACATACCCAGCATGCACACCCCTGAAAACGGAGTATGGCTGCCTACATGGCGGGGTAAAAACAGTCATACACGTAAAAGCCCACTCGTGTGCATACGAGTGAACGCAGAAGAAGAAGAAATCCACAAATGATGCCACTGATCTCTCCAGTACACATACCTACAAGCTGTGTTTTTTTCTGCAATGTTTTGTTATGTCTATTCATTAGAAATCTCTGGGGGGGGTTTCTGTAATGTTTTGTTATTATGTCTATTCATTATAAATCTAACACACACACATCTGAAAGAAAGAAGGAACAGAACAGATATGACAACTATACCCCACCCACCCCCCCAAAAAAAAAAAATTATATGTCTCAGGAACAATGTACTTGCTCAATACACAAACAGCTTGCTCAACACAACCAAATGGAAATAATCACATGACTGAGTCCCATAATAAACTAAAGTAGAATCAAGCACAGACACAATTTTTCCTTTATGCTAGGTTGTGACCTTGATCTTGACCAGTTCAATTTGAGAACACTCTTCTCACCATGGCTTGCCAGAAAACCAACTCTGATGAAAACTGATTGTAGTAAACATAAGCCTAAAGGTTTTCTTTCCTTTTTCAATTCATTTTCTTACACACAAGCATGCACACTCGATAAACAGGCTACACAGCACAAGGTGATTACATTGACCACAGACTCATGAATGTCAGTCTGCAGCCCTTTCCCATCTCATGCACTACCGCACCCTGACAAGCAATAAAGGTGTAACAGCTGTCCTCCACCCCCCACCCCCCCCGACTCCCCCACCCACCCCCCTTATCCTGCACAGACACCATCAGGAAGTGCAAGCTCAATACATGCTTTGGGGCAAGCGACAGATTGCCAAAATCCAATATCTGCTCAACACACCTCTAGTCTCCTGCACACGGGTCGTTGCATGGACACCCTACAGCAAGAGACTTGGGGTGGGTGGGAAGGGTGGGGTGGGGAGGGGAGGAGAGAGGGGTGTGGGCAGAGAGAGAGAGAGGGGAGTGGAGGAAAGAGAAATTTTAAAATTCATAAGCTGCTCATGTTCTCACTCACTTATCCCAGCCATGTAAAGTAAGACTCAAAATGAAAATTACTTGCCTGAACTTCTTTTTTCTTGACTGTTCTGAACCGAGTTGTTTTTAGTAGCCTTTCTTCTTCTGTAATTCTTTTGTTTTGTACATTCCATAATGAACAACAAATCCTGACAAAAATTACATTTCACTGAAACATTCTCTGTGATTTATTGGAAATGTCTGGAAAAGTCTTCAACCCCCCCCCCTCCCCCCCCCCACTCTCTCTCTCTCTCTCTCTCTCACACACACACAAATCCTGACAAAAATTATATTTTACTGAAACTTTCTCTGTGATTTATTGAAAATGTCAGGAAAGAAAGTTTTCAACACACACACACACACTCACCCTCTCTCTCTCTCTCTCTCACACACACACACACTGCACATTTAGTCATACCAGTTTGGCAAATATTATCTACCTAAATCAAGCATTAACATCATCACAGGAAATAAACAATACTCACAGAGCACTCGCATGTGAAACAGAATGGAGATCACTGGACTCCTTTCCATCTAGAAGACAAAAGGTGTGTCTGAGTTAGTGAATGCAAATATTCTGGGGGGTTTTCTGTATGGGTCTTTACAAAGCTTGATACTTTAAAACTGCAAACATTAGTCATATCTCTCAGATCAAACCAGTAACATAAACAACATCTCTCGGCTTTGACTCTTCTGCATGACAGTTTTGACTTGTGAAGATTACTGGGGGCACCATCTTGAAAACATTGCAGCTGGTGAAGAATGTCAATCAATTTGTCCAACCAACTAACAGGATTTTTTGTTGTTCTTCTTCTTCTTGTAGTTGTTGTTCTTGTTGTTGTTGTGTAGGTTGTATTTTTTTCAAAGTTTAATACACTTCATGATGCCAGAAATTCACTCAACAGTAACTTGAGTAAGCATAATCATCATCTGATATGGAAAATGTACCAAATCTGTGAAGGTCAGCCTCTGATCACGGTTGTGTCAAAACTTTTTTTTCTTCTTTTTTTCCTCAAGATTTGCATGGCATGCATGTGTTTGTTGAAATAAGCCTATGAAAATATTGGTACACACAGAAATCAAGTTCATGCTGTCAAAACTGTGGCAATACTCCACCCCACCCCACCCAAAAAACATGTAACTTTATCAACCACACAAACAACAGTAACTTTTAATCTAGCAGCAATAAACAGCAGTTATAATGGAAGTAATATAACATTAACAGCAGCTGCAGTAACAGCAATACCAGAAGCAGAAGGGCAGTTACCTAAACAAAAGAAATAAACAATCCATGCAACAATGTTAATTAAAAGTTCTACATGCAGAGACATGTGCCACATATTTAGTGTTTGCATGCATGTACATAACAACAGGACTTAATACAAGACTTTCTTGTTGTCCTGTAAAATTCATTTATTTGTACTGAAACAGTTTCAAATAGAATCTCCCCCCCACCCCCCACCAAAAGAAAACCAACAACAACAACATGTACATGATAACAGGACTCAATACAAGACTTTCTTATTGTCCTGTTAAATTCATTTATTTGTACTGTAACAGTTTCAAACAGAATACTATGAACACCAGCCCCCCCACCCCCCCAAAAAAGACAACAACAGCCAACTTACAAAGTCCACCCTGTCTTCGGCCAACCAGTGGAAGCACTTGAGGAAGAGGAGCAGAGTGAAGAGGGCCACAAAGCGAGGACTGAAGTCGTCCCGAAACACTGTAAAGGCCAGACACGTCTCCGTCACCGCGTACCACGACCTCTCTATCAGATGCTGCAAACAGACACAGTGCAGTCTATCATGCTGTGTTGTATTGTGTTGTGTTCTATTCATTCGTCTATTGTATTGCATTGTATCTCATTGTATTGTATTGTATCTCAGTAAATTGTATTCAAATGTATTGTATTGTGTTGTGTTGTGTTGTACTTTACTGTATAGTGTATTGTACTGTATTGTATTGTATTGTATTACTCTTTTGTCATGACAGATTTCTCTGGCTGAAATTCAGACTGCTATCCCCATGGAGAGCATGTCGCTACAGAGCAAGCACCACCCAAATGAGTGACAAATATATATATAGGTCTGGGCAGACCAGAGCTTGGATGTGTGAGCAATCTTAGTGCTCAGCGTCATATACTTTTAATTTTTAAATTTTCCTTGTCTATGGTGTTAGCACAGTGTATACTTCAGAACATTCTCAAACTTAGCAACGCCAAGACAACTCATGCAACCCAGCCCACGGCTCAAAATACCCACCCATCCAACCGTCCACGACAACTAAACCTGGCATTTAAGTGGAATGCTCTCTCCACCTGTGTACTGGACAACCAATTGTTGACGGTGTCAGTGAAAGGGTGGGCGAGCTGTCAGCTTCAGTGCAGACCACTGCAGTTCCCTCCTTGAAGTCCTTCCCTTTTCACTTATAACACCTCCCTCCCCTCCCCAAACTTTTTTTTATTTCCAGAACAAAACACTAGCACACTGCAGTCTCACTGAAACAAGGTGTGTTCAATAAAGAAAGTGTCAGTGGGGAAACGACAGATCTATTACATTTCTCCTTCTCTCTGTGGGACTGTTTCCATTTTTCTTAATCTTACTGTGAGTTACAATCAATCACATCCACATTTGTAAAATACACACTGCATCATTAGTTATCCCTGCTAACTTGTCACTGCACTTCCTGTATTCACTTTTGTTTTATCAACCATCTCTTTCACTCAGGAGGGCAAGTAGAAATTCAAGAGGACAAGTAGCTTTTTGCTATCTACTCATCACCAGGACAACTAAACATTATCTGGAAATCTCTAGCTCTGTAGACACTGCTGGACATACTGATCGTGATACTTGTAGTTGTTAGAAGTCACTGCAGCAATCACAATGATATGCCAGAAAATTCCCTTCACATTATCACAATGACTGCATTATCATGTCAAGTTCAATGATTTCCAACTACAAACCTATGCCATAATTAAATAATGAATTTCATGATGATGATAAACCACCACATTTCCGCCCATTACACAGCTCATGTTCACCAACTTCCAACTGTACAAACGTGTACAACTCAGGATACCTTTAAATACATGATTCAATTTCTCAGTTTTGAACTGATATGCAATTAAAATCACTGCAATAAATTCTAATCTTCTATATCACTGTGGTGATTTGCAACATGAGGAATACACTAGTATTCTGACAACAGCTTCCAGTCTGCAAAATGTCAAACGTCACTCAAAAATGAGGAAAAGTGAAAAAGGTTATTAAAAGAAAAAAAAAAGGCTAAAAAGAAGAAATGTTTATCTTAAAAGTTTATTCTTAAAGATCTATGGATTTCATTTTTTGGACAATTTCCTACATGAATCCCCATTCAGAAACTTGAAGGTCAGAGAGGAAGAAAGCAGCAGGGCTCATACACAAGGTAATAAAGTAAAATGATTAAATGAAAGGTAAAAAAAAAGAAGCAGGAGTATCACAAAAGGTGACAATGCAAAATGATCAATGTGAGAGCTATTCCTCTAAAACACAGTTCAACTCACAATCATCCAAGTTCCAACACAGATCTTGATGAACAGAAAAAAAAATTAATCAAACATTTTTTTTTAATTCCTATGCTCAACTATTATTGACCTTTTTTTTTGTTTTTTTAATTTGTCTTTCATTTTGAAATTCATAAAAACAATTATTTTATTACACTTCAATACTGTCAGCAGGAGGGGGATAAGGGGGAGATAGAGCAGCAAAAACTTACCTCCATTTCAGCCGCCCTCAGTTGGCCAAAGAATATTTTTCTCAGAAGTTTTCCCATCAGGATAACAAACACAAATGCCTGAAGGTAAATGACCTGCAAACCAACAAATTAGCTTTAAATCATTTTCACGCATGTAAATCAACATATCTTTTTTCCATTAATATTTTGTAACATTTAGTAATTTACAAACCAAAATATTCCTCACAACTTATCATGCAATAATACTTAGCAATACAGTATACAGCATGTTGTTGGGAATCAATGAAATCTCCATTGTGTTGTGTTAGTATTATGTACTGTTCAAATGCAAGTGTAATTAAAATGTTATCATGATAAGAAACTTGAACAAATCTGTATAAATGATACTAAATGAGAGGTAAAATGCACTGTAATCAATCAGAGCTTCTTTTTGGTGAGATACCATAACATAATGATAAACTGATACCAAATTATCCTCATGATTGACATATGGAGTGATGGCCTAGAGGTAACGCGTCCACCTAGGAAGCGAGAGAATCTGAACGCACTGGTTTGAATCATGGCTCAGCCGCCAATATTTTCTCCCCCTCCACAAGACCTTGAGTGGTGGTCTGGATGCTACTTTGCTAGTCATTCAGATGAGACGATAAACCGAGGTCCCGTGTGCAGCATGCACTTAGCACACGTAAAAGAACCCAAAGCAACAAAAGGGTTGTTCCTGGCAAAATTCTGTAGAAAAATCCACTTCGATAGGAAAAACAAATCAAACTGCACGCAGGAAAAAATACAAAAAAATGGGTGGCGCTGTAGTGTAGCGGCACACTCTCCCTGGGGAGAGCACAGAGAAATCTGTTGTGATAAAAAGAAATACAAATACAAATATCAAAAATCATTTCTCAATCCATGGTGAAAATATATTTCCATTTTGTTCTTAATATTTCAGAAGTATAGAACTCTGTCTCTCTTCCTTCATATCTTTAGGTGTGTTTTTTTTCTCTCTCTCTCTTTCTTTGTAAGTAAAAAACAGCAGCACATTATAACTGAAGTAATATACTATTGTAATTAAGTACACTTTATATAATTTGGTGAGGTTTTGGATGCAAGTCTTTCTTTTTAACTTAACAATGAACAATAACTCTAGCAGATAATCATTTTGTATTTTAGAAATGAAAATAAAATAAAATATAACATATATATACACAATAAAATTAAATTTGTATTTTAGAAATGAAAATAAAATAAAATATAACATATATATACACAATAAAATTAAAGTTTTCTGTTTTCTTATTATTTCTTCTGGCTTTTTTTTTTTTTTTTAAAGAACTATTACTATTTATCTGCCAAAGTAGTTGTTTTTGTGGGGTTTTTTGGGGGGAGGGAGGGGGGGGGGGTCACATACCCGGATAGTTTAACTTTGTCATCACAGATATCACAGACAATCTAATGTATTACGTAAAAGACTATACAACTGTATAAAATGAATGTGAAATACTGCACTCTTTGGGCGCACACAAATTTATGGGATAAATAAACAGACAGACACATGTGCACCTTTTTCTCATTAAATCAACTGGACATAATAATTATTATATCAAATTCATATTCTGATAAAAGGTTGCTTTGTCAGCATAAGATTTGATTTGAGGTCTGAGCTTTAATTTTCAATTATCTAATTGCTCGTATCCTTACAAGGGAACAGGTGGCAGAATGGCTACGACACTCATCTGCCAATGTGGTATCTGTGAGAGACTGGGTTCGATTCCCACTCTCGTCTTTTCTCCCAAGTTTGACTGGAATAATCAAAATGAGCATCTAGTCATTCGGATATGAAAAGCCAAGCTTCTGTGTGTGGCACACACTTGGCTCACTGAAAAAGAAC
Source organism: Babylonia areolata (assembly GCA_011634625.1). Classification (NCBI taxonomy): domain Eukaryota; kingdom Metazoa; phylum Mollusca; class Gastropoda; order Neogastropoda; family Buccinidae; genus Babylonia; species Babylonia areolata. Next base: position 8,264 of record JAAQRG010299804.1, read on the forward strand.
CCACGGCAATAAAAGGGTTGTCCTCTAGCAAAATTCTGTAGAAGAAATCCACTCTGATAGGTACACACTTTACGACACCCTAGAGGAGCTGCGACGGATGGCAGCCTTCATCGAGGACACCGGGCTGCTCATCTAACGGGAGGCGAACGAGGAAGAAGAAGAAGAAGGTACACACATATATGCATGCTTTCGAGGCCTTAGCACTTTGGGCTATGCTGCTGGTCATGCATCTGCCTATTAGATGTGGTGTTGTGTATGTGAATTGTCGGAATGCAGTGGTGTCTCCTTGGGGAACTGAAACTAAAACTGATATCCTATTATGAAACTTATTTGTAAGTGATTCCAAATTTTGAAGTTCTGTCAAAAGGTCTGGCTCAGAACTTCATATCTTTAGACTTAGTAGTAGTAGTAGAGACTGGCTTTTTTGGCCTTAGGCCTCGCGGCCTATTTGTGTCCCCTCATTATTTGTCAACTTTGTTTTGGTCTCACTGCATGCCTATCTTATAAAATAAAATTATATTCAATCTACACTAAAGAAAAGGTCTTTCAATTTAGAGTCTTCATCTAGGAGTTTTTTTGGTCATATTTTGTGTTAGTGGGCAGCGTATTCCAAAAATTAGCAATTCTGAAAGCAAAACTAATCTTCCGTTTGTTTGTATAGCAATGCCTGATAAAAATCTTGCCTTCATTATTTCTAGTGTAATCAACTTCTGAGAATTCTTTCATGCACATTCATATCATCATAATTATGGAATATTTTTAAAATTTTAACTAGGTCTCCTCTGATCCTCCCTCCTTTTAGTGAGTGTAACTGGAGATTATGTAATTTTTCTGTATAGTTTAAGTTTTTGAACTCTCTCAGGATTTTAGTAGCTCGTCTTTGTACATTTTCTATCATTTTTGACTGTCTCTTGAGATGAGGACTCCAAATCACATTAGTGTATTCAAGATAGGGCCTAACAAATGCTTTATATAACTTGGTAAATTTCTCCTTTTCTAGATAGGTAAAAATTCTCCTGATGAGTCCCATTATCTGATTTCCTTGGTTCACAACTCTCTGGATGTGAGGATCAAAGGATAAGTCTTTATCAAAGGTAACTCCCAGATCTTTTTCTTCATCATATGTATTTTAATTTCTTCATTTCATCATTCACAATCACGGTATATTCAAACTGTTCATTCTTTTTGCCAGTGTGCATCACCTTACATTTCACTACATTAAAGTAAAGGTTCTATTCATCTAACCATACTTGTAGCTTGTTTATGTCCTGTTGGATCTTTGTGCTGTTTGTTGCCTTATCATGTATTTTTGTGTCGTCTGCAAATATTTTGCATGTGGTTTAAGTCATGTCCGGTAAATCATTGATGAACACAGTGAATAATACGGACCCTAGAATACTACCCTGTGGAATTCCACTTAAAACCCCAGATTTCTTGGATCTCTCTTCTCCCACTCTCACTAATTGTGACCTTCCTTTAAGAAAACTTCTGATCCAATTTAGAATATTACCAGTCACTCCATATGCTTTTAGTTTAGTTGGCAGCCTTTCATGAGGGACAGAATCAAATGCCTTTCTAAAGTCCAAGTACACTATATCAACTGGCTCCCCATTATCTATCAGTTCTGTTAGGTTGTCGATTACTTCTAATAATTGTGTGACACATGATCTATTTTTTCCTGAATCCATATTGGCATTTAGCATAAAATCATTTTCAGTAAAAAGAGCAACTACCACATCTCTTATAAAGCTCTCCAAAATCTTACAAGCAATGCAAGTCAAGCTCACTGGACTGTAATTACCTGGATCTGTTTTGGAACCTTTTTTGAATATAGCTGTGACCTCTGCAGTCTTCCAATCTCCAGGCAAAGTGCCTGTTTCTGAGGATTAATTAAATACATTACATAGTGGACTTGCTATCTCTTCGCTTACTTCTTTCAACCCTCGTGGTGAAATAAGATCGGGACCTTGAGACTTGTTAGGGTTTAACTCTTTCAATTTGTTCAGGACTGCGTGTGTAGTTACCCGTACATCACATACAGATACACCATCAGACCAGGAACACTCTGGTAAGACAGTAACACTACTTGCGTCCTCGTGTGTAAAAACACAAGAGAAAAATTCATTTAATGTTTCTGCCTTTTCTTTATCATTATCTACCAAACTTTACCATCTTTCCTTTTTAATATACCTATTCCAGTGTTTATTTTCATCTTTTCTTTAACATATTTCCAGAACTTTGGGGGGCTATTGTTACTTTCTTTGCCTATTTCCCTTTCATGAATTTTATGGTTTCTCTTAATTAATCTGTTGCACAAATTCCTTATTTTAATATATCTTAGATAATCCCGTCCTGTTTTGGTGCACAAGTATCTTTTGAACATCTTATGGTTTTTTTTTAATTGTTTTAAATGCTTTTCCATCCATCCATATTGGCTTTATATTTTTAACTGAACCTGTTTTTACTTTTGAAATACATGTACACTCTTCCATACCTGTTGTTAGTACTTCTTTGAGGTGGTTCCAGCTTTCTTCTACATTCATTTGGTCCATAACTGTCCAGTCGTGGTTACTTATAATATTTCTCAGTTGGTTATAATTTCCTTTGTTTAGATTGAAAGTATATCTTGCCTTTGGTTTCATGTTGTGATTTGTTAATACATATAGTTCAAATGACAATACATCATGGTCACTTTTTCCAATTGGGTCGTGGTGTATAATGTCTGAAATAAGATTATCCTCATTCACTAATATCCAGTCATCTAAAGTTGGGTTCTGTTCTGGTCTCCTCCTTGTTGGTTTGCTCACTTTCAGTTTCTGTATTTAGAATGCATCATTGATTTTTTCTACAATTTGCTCACCTTTCTCCCCTGACCACTTTCCATCCCATCTGACAATGGGGTAATTAAAATCACCCATAATCAATACTTTATCAAATTTTAACATTGTATCAGATTTTAATAGATCAAACATTTTTTTCATCATTAGCTTCTGAATTCTTATTAGGACTTCTATAGATACAGCCTAGTAATACTGTGAGTTGTCCCCTCCAACATCTTGCATGCAACACAATGACACCTATCCGAATGAGCCCACAACACAATAATTAGCGATTTGAAATCTATGAGGCAACATCAAACTCAGTAAGACGCTGAACCTCGATAAAATTTGATGCTGCCCAATGCAAAGTTAATTTTGGTCATGTCATAAAATGGTGCGAGTGGCGACCACCAAATCTGCAAATGCATTGAAATCTTCAGAGACAAACAAGCTGATAAAGGCAATGACTGCTTCGTTATCGATAATGCACTCGAAGTAAAATTGAAGGATGATATGTGAGACATTTGTCAAACACGCTGATAACACACTTGCCACCGGCTTGACGAAATTCACAACTGTGCAAACTCACCGCCATGCTTGGGTTTGATTTTGTGATGTACACTACAGATGGATAAAACTGCTTCTTCTGGTAATAAGCATTTGCGATGACCCCAGCCGTCATGGCAAAGCTAATTCCTGAAATCACAAGGGAACGCATTTTGACAGCTTTCCTTCTGCTAGCAGACGTGGAGTTGGTTGGATTGAAAGCAAGATGGCGTTCAACTCTGTTTACGTCAGAAATAGGCCACAAGATAAAAATAGCTATGAATTCCTCTCGTGGCCCATAGTCATTGGCCGAGTGATGCAAAAGAAATTCCGAGGAATCCCCTTTCCTTTAATTGAAGGGAGGTAACTCGTTGCTGCAAGAGCGCGTTGGTAGCAACAAATGGCGGATGCGAGTTCAGACTGGAACAGGTCTTTTGATCTACAATGTCAAGTGTTCATTTGGTGATTTGACGACAATTCTTCCGGATTTCCCCGTGCCCAGTTTGATATTGATTTCTTTGTGCGTGATCGTCTCCCGCAAAACTTGCAAAATCAATTGCTGTTTGGATTAAGGTGATTACAATATGGATAATTTTGTCACAACGAATGTGTGCTTGTTTTCTGCAAATTTTGCAAATAAATTTAGTGCTCGAGCAGCCGATGCTCATGCTGAAGGTCTCCCGAATGACCTATTTTAGCATAATAAATTATTGCACCTATTGAATGTTTACATTTCCATGTTTGTGGGACGAAAAACGGAAAAAGCAAGACGGTGGCACGTCAGTTTAGTGACCGAATCCGCAGCAAAATAGAGTAAAATAGCTTATAAAGTAAAGGTCAAAATGAAAATGGGTTACAACATCAACTGATGGTAATATCGTTTCATACATGCACAAAAATTGCTGGTTAAAATCGGTGCAATAATTTAGGATGCTAAAATTGGACTTTACCCAGTTCATTATTACATCTGCTTCTTCAGTTTTGTTGATTTCATTACAACAGAAGAAAAAAATATATATATACCATATGGGAAAGCAGGAAATGAAGTTTCAATTTCTTGACTAAAGGCATCACTGCTTTGGGACAAATCCATATGCTGCAACACAACTGCTAGGCAGATTCCCGACAGCAGCATAACCCAACGCGTGAATGAATGAAAAATAAATAATGATCATAATTATTTATCATCTCTGTTTTGCACATGACCTCGTATTGCACATCCTCACTAAGTTATATGTTTTGATGCAGCACTCAGTTGTAAGAAAGTCTTTCAGATTTGTGAGTGTGTGGTAGACTTCAGTTGAATGTCTTTCCACGAAGGTGATTAATGGGGTGGGTGGGTGTATGTGGAGGGTGGGGGAATAAAAAGAGACAGCCCGTTGGGGAAAAAATAAGCACAGTAAGTGTGAAAATTATGACAGCTGGTACCTGTATTTAATTGCAAATGCTTCGTCACCACTTCCTTACTAGTATACCTATGATTGGCATATCATTTCTTGACTCACGTGTGTGGACAAAGTGAGTCTGTGTAACGATCCAAGGTGTGTGTGTGTGTGTGTGTGTGTGTGTTAAACTTTGACATTGACATTTTCTCAAGTGGCACTGGAACCAAACTTGATCGGAATGTAAGTATTATTTCATTCCTTTTATGATAATGTGCAACACATGGTGAGAGGTCAGTGGTCAAGATCATTATTTGGCAAAATAGCAAAAGCTTGATAGAAATGGTATCTCACAAATCACAAACTTGGTATTGACTGGCCATGTGTACATAATCAATAATTATCCACACAGAAATTCAAAATCAGAGATCAAGATCAGTGTCCATGTCACAAAATGGCATGTCATATTGAAAAAGTTTCTATGTGCAAGGGAGAGATTGTACACAACATTGTATACAATAATTAGTCATGGTAAGAATAAATATGTAGAGAGAAAAAATCAAGGTGACAACATGGTGCATATGAAAAAAAAAGTAGATGCTTGACAGAACTTCAAATTTTCCTCCAGATTTTATCTAACATGGTATAATGGTTTGTGTTAGCCAAAATATAAACACTTCATAAAATTAGAGGTTAAAGGTCAAGGTCATATCATGTGTCTGTGTCTGTGTGTCTGTGTCTGTGTGTGTTATTGCCAGATGATCTACTTTGCAGCATCTGTTTTGTTTTATTCATGATTCCTTTGTTTAATTAAGCAGGTATCGCATGGGTGTCATGAAGTCCTTGCTTTTCTTGTTTCTGAAAATTATCACTGTTTGTTAATCACAGTAATGTGTTTCCTCACTGAACAGATGCTTTTCATGTTTTAAAAAAGGTTATTGGGTAGGGTAGGGGGCTACTTACTGTGGACTGACATTCTGTTTGATGTGATCTATCTGAAAATAATATTTGGAGTAGGCTTTTCGTTTTGTAGCAGTAGTAGTGGTGATAGCATGTGAACAGTTTGCTCGTGTTTGGAATTGATAAGCTGACTAAGAAAAGGAACATTTTATATTTGTACATCATGGAAAGCAGTACACTCAATGATTTTGAAAAAATATATCTTAGTACTTTTTTATTTTATTTTATTTTTTAATGATTTTGCAAGGGAGAGGTTTTAAGTTAACTCAGTCACTGAATTAACTCAGTCACTCTTCATGCAGTCACAAAACAATCCTTTGTTGGGATGCATAGTTCCATCTGGTGTATCCAGTTTATCATGCACTGAAGTCCATTTGCTGTGTTTGTTCTAGTGGATAAGGAGCAGTGAAATGGCAGCTTCACTCAAAGGACAGCTTGGGGTGAAGAGCGGTCGTACGTATATTTTCACTGATGTGCCACTTGATACTGAAAAAACATCCTGTGGTGCATGTTTGTTCGTGTATGACAGGGCGCATGCATGTGTGTGTGTGTGTGTGTGTGTGTGTGTGTGTGTGTGTGAGTTTGCATGCATTTGTCTATATTTATGCATATATATATATATATATATGTGTGTGTGTGTGTGTGTGTGTTTGCATGTGTGTGTGTGTGTTAGTGTGTGTGTGTGTGTGTGTGTGTGGAAGAGTATATCAGTAAATCAGTGAGTGTGCACACAGCAAAAGTCAACAAAGGACATGCATATCTCTCTCTGTGTCTCTCTGTCTCTGTCTCTGTCTCTCTCTCTCTGTGCCTATCTATCCATCTATATATATTATGCATGCTATGCTAACAGCATGTCCATGAATAAGAAAGTCAACAAAGGACATGCATATCTCTCTCTCTGTCTCTCTGTCTCTGTCTCTGTCTCTGTCTCTCTTTCTTTGTGCCTACCTATCTGTCTATCTATATTATGCATGCTATGCTGACAACATGTCCATGAATGAGAAACAAATAATCTTTTTTGTTATTATTTTGGTTTA
>JAAQRG010299807.1:0-14957 GCA_011634625.1 Babylonia areolata
GGGAGATCAGAAAAAAATCTCCACCTTTTACCCAACAGGCGCCGTTACCGAGATTCAAACCCAGGACCCTCAGAATGAAAGTCTGCTTTAACTACTCACCTATTGCGCATGTTGCACAGAGCAACACCATCCCCAACATGCATTGCCTTGCGGTGAATCAGAACGGTCTGCTGCACTGAATGGTGTGTGGTGCTCCACCAGGAAAAAAGCAAACTGTGTTTCACCATGGACTGTGACTAGTTCTTCTGGTGAAATATTTGGGTGACTGAAAAAAATTAGCAACGCTTGGTGTGGCAGCACTGCCATTTCCACAATGGTGATTTGACTTCCATTTGATGTGTGCTGAATGAGAAGTTAACTTACCATCAGCAGAAATTTTTGCTCCTGAAAACGGAGCATAACAGCCTACATGGCAAGGGTAAAAACAATCATACATGTAAAAGCCAGCTTGTGTACTGTACGAGTCAATGTGTGAGTCACAGCCCATCAACATGGAAGCTGAAATTTTGAAACATTCATCAGCCAAGACAAGACTGGGTCAACAGTGCTTTGTTCGTCTGTAAGTGTCTGTCTTTGATCCAATCCAGGGAAGAGGAGTGGGATTTTTAAAAAATTTCATCTGATCATAGCTTTTTCCACATGAGCATAACAGCGTCACAAAATGCACTTGACCATAGCAAACTCTGCTGAAAGCGTAGCAGTCAGCAGGTGTGCACCACTGGGGGAGGGTGCAGAATGGTCAAGACACTCATCTGCCAAAACAGGGTCCATGAGGGTCTGGGTTTGAATCCCACTCTCGCCCTTTTTCCCCAAGTTTGACTGGAAATCAAACTGAGCGTCTAGTCATTTGGATGAGATGATACACCGAAATCGAGAACGAGAGTGTTGTCCTCTGGCAAAATTCTGTGGAAGAAATCCACTCTGATCGGTAAACATATACAGGCATGCACTCAAGGCCTGACAAAGCATGTTGGGTCAAGCTGCTGGTCAGGCATCTGCCTGGCAGATGTGGTGCAGCCTATATGGATTTGTCCGAACGCTGACGCCTCCTTGAGAAACTGAAACAGGAACGGCACCACTAACCTTCGGACAGTGTGACTGGTGTACGTTGTACACAGCCACAACATCCCCGACACGCAGTTTTCTGGGGTGCTTCAGTGCAGGCAGGTAGCACAGAAACAGCCTGCAGAAAAAAAAAGAAACAAGAAAATAAAGCGATGTATTCAGATCCTGCATTAAAAAAAAGAAACAAGAAAAATACAGCGATGTATTCAGATCCTGCAGAAAAAAGAAGCAAGAGAAAAAAAGAAACAAGAAAATACAGTGATGTATTCAGATCCTGCAGAAAAAAAAAGAAACAAGAAAATAACAGCAATGTATTCAGATCCCGCAGAAAAAAAGAAACAAGAAAAATAACAGCAACGTATTCAGATCTAAACTGATCCTGGTGGGCAGATAGAACTTTTGTTGGCAAATCCTACCAAGATGATGTGTGTGCCCCCCCCACACCCCCACCTCCTGCAAAATGCAATGAAAATGAAATGTTGGGGAAAAAAAACAACCCTAACCCATCTAAATTTTTCACTGTCACTGTTACTATCTCACTGAACAAAATATGAGTAGTTGCCCCTCAAGAGCAGGAGGAATTTCGTTCAATGTCCTGTCACACCTACTGGTGATAGTTATTTATTTTTTCCAAGGATCATTTTCCACAATTGAATGGTATCATTTAAAAATGAATAAATAGATAAGAACAGCAGGAGAGGGATGGGGAGTTGGGGGGAACAGGGTAGATGGTGGGTGCAATCAAAGGGGAATATCTGAATTTTGAAATAAATAGAAATACAATTAACAAAACCTACTTTAACTCACTCTGGATGATGGAACACTATAGCATTCTTGACGGAAGGTGTGGTTCCAGAAGATGGAACGCTATAGCGGTTTTGACAATCAGAATTTTTTCCACGTTTTCCTCATGTAGTAGCTTAACAATCGCAGCTACAACAGGCATTGCAAACGTGTCAAGGGACAAATGGAAAGTTTCATCATGAGGTTCCGTAACAACATACTTGCCGGCGAGCCATTGAGTTCGGCACCCCACATGACAAGCTAATCTGCATATGTGTCGAAAATGGCTTCACAGGTGATACAAATGGAAATTTTTAGAGCAAACTTGATCACGATAGCGTCTTTTTACTGCTGCTGAAGTGATTGAAATGTTTCAAACTGAAGGTTTCTACATCGACGAGGATGATGAAGACGTTGAATAAAGTATTCATAGTGAAGAAAGCTACCAGCAAGAAGGTACTGACAGTGACTCAGCTTCAGAGGGCAGTGAAGAGGGAGGGACGTGGGTGGACACACAACGTGAGAAGAGGGGTCAGTGGGTCAAGTACAGCGAGTTTCATTCAGTTACTTTATGTTTTGTATTTGTTGTGATTTTTTTTTCCTAACCCTAACAAATGGGTCGTCTGTAGGAAAAAGCAAGGAAGAAAACTATTCATCCCGAAGTCCTTAACGTACGAGAAACAACTGATAATGTAAAAATGTCAAAAAAATCAACGTTCACAGTGACTTTTGATGGCACATTTGATTTTCAAGCATGCAAGGCTTCATCCACTCACAGTCAAAAACAATATGCTTAACTGTGACATTACTAAAACAAATACACTTGATGTTAGGACAGTATAAGGTGAGGGCATCTCAAGACATGACCATTACTCTGAGTTTATGTACAGGGTAGGCATATGCTTCCTTCTTGATTTTTTTTTTTTCCCAAGCAAATGTGGTGTTGCATATAAGAACTAGTTTGCATGCTATGACTCTGCCTTGAAACAGAAACTGTAACACAAAGCAGTGTTGAGGAAAGACACACAAAGCGGAATGACACAAAAAGCAGTGTTGAGGAAAGACACAAAAAGCAGTGTTGAGGAAAGACACAAAAAGCAGTGTTGAGGAAAGACACACAAAGCAGTGTTGAGGAAAGACACAAAAAGCAGTGTTGAGGAAAGACACAAAAAGCAGTGTTGAGGAAAGACACAGTTTTGAGGAAATACACACAAAGCGGAGCGACAAACAAAGCAGTGTTGAGGAAGGACAACAGCCAACAAACAAAAACCAGACATTTACCTGACTTGGTTGTCCAGCTCAAAAATGTTGACTTCCGCCTGCTCAGCATCTGTCACCACACCCTGGAAGACGCAGACAGCGATGGCTGCTTTCAGTTTCGCAGGGAGGCATTCATATACATACACTACATCTGCTAGGGGGATGCCTGACCTGCAGCACAACCCAACTCACTAGACTAGTGAGACCTTGAGTGCATGCATATATATATATATATGTGTGTGTGTGTCTATGCAGTAGAGTGATATCTACATGATTTTGTCAACGGGCAACACTTCCATTGCCATGGGTTCTTTTCCAGTGTGCCAAGTGTGTGCTGCAAACACCTTGATTTATAGTCTCGTCCGAATGACTGGACACTCAGTTTGATTTCCCAGTCAAACCTGGGAGAAAGGGGGAGACGGGGATTTGAAGCCAGGCCCTCTCCAAGTCCTGTCCCAAGGTCCTTGTCCAGTCTTTGTGTTAACTATGTGCATGTATATGAATGTGTATTGTGTGCGTGTGCGTTTATGTAAGTTTGTGCCTGCCTATGTGTGCGTATGTGTTAGGGTAGCTGTTAGATACACATGTATTGTTAAAATGTATGTACGCAGTGTGTGTGTGTGTGTGTGTGTGTGAGTGTGTGTGAGTGTGTGTGTGTGCGTGTGTGTGTAGTCATATTTTGGTGTGTATATGTAACATAGATGTAATGTTTTATGTTAACAAAGCATTTTTGTAAAGCACCTAGAGCAGATTTCTGGACAGTGTGCTATATAAGTATCCATTATTATTGTTATTATTAGTCTTGAATAAACACGGTTTGTGTTTCTGACCTTAATTAAGAAAAATGATTATTTTATGTCCCTTCAAGGTCTTTCCACTCTTCCGCTGATGATAGAATATTTTGTTTCGAAGTTCAACAGAGACAACATGGTGAGAGAGTTTTATAAGTTTTTTTTCAGCAGTTACTGACCTGGAACTCACTGTCTTTTTTTCAGTATGTCACAGTCTCTCACTCACATCCTTTCAAACAACTCTAAAAATATTCCTTGTCAAGCAGTCTCTGCATGATTAAGGTACCTCATTCCATATCTGTATTCTGTGGATCCAAATCTAATTCTTCCGTGCAGGTTTGTGAGCATGTGTGTGTGTGTGTGTGTGTGTGTGTGTGTGTGTGTGCGTGCATGTGTGTGTGTGTGCACACATGCACATGTATGTGTGTGCGTGTGTACGTGTACATGTGAGTGTGTGTGCGCATGCACATGCATGCATGTGTATGTGTGTGAATGTGTGCATGCGCACATGCACATTGCATCCGTGTGGGCATGTGTGCTCTTGTGTGCTTTGTGTCTGACCGATATGTTATTGTAGATTGCTTTGAGAAGTTTGCGAGCATTATTATTATTTTTTTTTTAACCAACAACAACAACAACACCAACGAAAAACAAAGCAAAAGAGTTCTCCCTCTGGGAAAACAGCACCTGATAAAAACGTAAACTGGTGTTGGCACCGGCGTCAGTGTTGTCCCCGTCACTGCGGTCAGCCGAACAATGGTCCGTCTCTTCAGGCAACGACACACCCAGACCAGCAAGCCACTCCTGAAAATGACAGCAAACACTGGCCATGAGCAACATAATAACAACTCAGGTCCAGTTTTTTCATTAACGAAGGTAATTGAAAAGCAAGGCACAGGCTGTTTTTTGGGGGTTTAAAAATTTTTTTTTTTTTTAACATCCAGCCCTTGACCCATGAAGACAAAGGCTGAATAGATGAAAAAAGCAAATTGTACACAAAAGAAAAAAAAACACACACACAAAAAAAAACAACAACAACACAAAACACAATTAAAAATACATAGAGAAAACAGAGAGAGAGAGAGATTGCTAGACAGAGGAAAAGAGAGAGACAGATAGAGACAGAGCAAAGAGAGAGACAGACAGACAGACAGATTGACAGACAGATAGAAAAAGCAGGAACATAGGAATTAAAACACACACATCTACACGTTCAAAACACGTACCTGCTGCGAGTGAAAATCAACATAAGCCACCAACACAAAAATTCATTCTGATCATAAACAGTACTTGGTCCTCATCCACATCATGTCATAAGTGTTTCACCACACTCTGCATGGGTAAATCAACAACTATCTGTTCATGTCTATCTTTGTTGCTTATAGCCCTGCTGACCAGTCAAGGTCGTATCTGAGCTGAAAAAATCTGTAAATACTGATCCTGTGGAAGCTAGAATTGTTTTCTTTGAAAAAAAGATTTTTTTTTTTTTTTGCCAGAGCGTTAAAAACAACAACAAAAAACCCCCAACTGAAATGAACATAAGCATAATTATACACATTATACATAATAAACAAAATCATACATAAAAACAAGTATATGAAACCAAAAATTGCCAACAAACAACTCACATGTCCTTTCACTTTCACTGCGTTGACGGCCACAATCATCAATTTGATTTTTACGCCGTTTTGTTGGGTTGCGATGAAAGAAAAACAAACTATAGAAAGCGACAGACCTATTAGTGAGGATGGAAACCTAGTCCTACTCTTAGTGGGTTCTTCGGCAGGCTACTATCACTTCACTTTTTGCCCTTCCGAGCTAGCCGGTCCCTTGCTCATCTAAGACGGCAGGGCCCCAAAAATAAATTAAAAAAACCGAAAGTATTGGGGTAAGAGTGGGGATGGGGAGGGGGAAGGGGGGCGGGGGGTAAGGGACCTATTATCTAATTAACTACTGACTGGGGGGCACCCTAGGCACAACATAGTAACAATACCCAATAATCTAGTCAAGAGAAGAAAAAAAATCTAAAAGAATAAAAAAGGTAAATGGATCAAGAAGGCAGAAAATGCAAAAGGGAGAGATGACAGAAAAAAAAGAAAGAAAAATGCCAGAAACAAACATAAGTACTAGATACTACCATCAAATAAAAACACCCCACATGCAGAGTCTGAGCGCTAAGATTTGAACCCCACACTTGCTGTTATCTTCTCCCCCTCCACTGGACTCTGGAGAGTGTGGGTCTAGACGCATGTTAAAGAACCTACAGCAACAAAGGATCGTCCCTGGCAAAAAAACACAAAAAAAATCATGTAGGAAAATCCACTTTGATAGGAAAACAAGTACACCTGCAGACAGAAAAGAAAAGGAAGGGTGGATGCTGCACTGTAGAGACACCCAAGTCTTTAAAATTCAAGTCTGGCCTTAAAACCCACCTCTTCCCAAAACAGCCTCTTTTCCCTGCCTCTTCCTTGTCTTCAGTTTCTCCAGTTTTAGAGTTATGCATGCGTGTGAATGACTGGTGCGAAAGCGCTTTGATTTGTCGCTGCACAAAATTCAGCGCTATATAAATACCATTATTATTATCATTATTACACTCTCTCTCTCTGCGGAGAGCGGCCTGAACGTCACAGAGAGAAATCTGTTCTGACAAAATGTAATGCAATACAACAGACAACAATGCAATAGAACAGAAAAGAATGCAACAGAAAACAATACAACACAATAGACAACAAGACAACAATTTAATACACAACAACACAATATAATAGGAAACAACAGAATGGAAAACAATACAACATAATAGACAACAATACGTGACAATGAACAACAATACAACAGAAAACAATACAATAAAAAAACCCACACACAATAGAATAGAAAAACAAAACAATATGACAGAAAACAATGCAACAGAAAACACAACAGAAAACAATATGATAGAAAAAAAAACAACAACAGAAAAACAATACAACAGAAAAACAACAACAACAGTACACCAGAAAACAATACAACAGAAAAACAACAGTACAAAAGAAAAGCAATACAACAGAAAAACAACAACAGTACAACAGAAAAGCAATAACAGTACAACAGAAAAACAATACAACAGTACAACAGAAAAACAACAACAGTACAACAGAAAAACAACAACAGTACAACAGAAAAACAACAACAGTACAACAGAAAAACAATACAACAGAAAAACAACAACAGTACAACACAAAAACAACAACAGTACAATAGAAAAAAACAGCAACAACAACAGAAAACAATACAATACCTCAAGATCCAGGAGAGACAGGTGTGACGTGTCAGCAGAAGGGGGGAGTAACTGGCTGCCAGTCCATGGAACAAACACTCTTTGGTGTGGACCGTTCGACTGAAACACAGGTAGTTCAACTTGTCTGCTTAATTTGACAGAACTGTAGCACCATGGAACAAACACTCTTTGGTGTGGACCGTTCGACTGAAACACCGGTAGTTCAACTTGTCTGCTTAATTTGACAGAACTGTAGCACCACGGAACAAACACTCTTTGGTGTGGACCGTTTGACTGAAACACCGGTAGTTCAACTTGTCTGCTTAATTTGACAGAACTGTAGCACCACGGAACAAACACTCTTTGGTGTGGACCGTTCGACTGAAACACCGGTAGTTCAACTTGTCTGGTTAATTTGACAGAAGTGTAGCACCATGGAACAAACAGTCTTTGGTGTGGACTGTTCAACTGAAACATCGATAGTTCAACTTGTCTGCTTAATTTGACAGAACTGTAGCACCACGGAACAAACAGTCTTTGGTGTGGACTGTTCGACTGAAACACACCGGTGGTTCAACTTGTCTGCTTAATTTGACAGAACTGCAGCACCATGGAACAAACAGTCTTTGGTGTGGACTGTGCGACTGAAACACACCGGTGGTTCAACTTGTCTGTTTAATTTGACAGAACTGTAGCACCATGGAACAAACAGTCTTTGGTGTGGACCGTTCGACTGAAACACCGGTAGTTCAACTTGTCTGTTTAATTTGACAGAACTGTAGCACCACGGAACAAACACTCTTTGATGTGGACCGTTCGACTGAAACACCGGTAGTTCAACTTGTCTGGTTAATTTGACAGAACTGTAGCACCACGGAACAAACACTCTTTGGTGTGGACCGTTCGACTGAAACACCGGTAGTTCAACTTGTCTGCTTAATTTGACAGAACTGTAGCATACCTTCATATATTCTTCTTTCTTTAGTTTAACCGTTGGTTGTTCTTGTTTTTTGTTTTTTTTAGCTGTAAGTGATGTAAATGAAGATGGAAAAACCATCAGTCCCTCCTATTTAAATGAGGAGAACTGGCATTATATCCCACAAAGTACTGCAGTGAGTGTGGTGAGTACAGTGTGGTGTAATGTAAAACTGTATGCTAAAAATGACACCACAAACATCATAACTGTATGAAGGTCCACAAATAATGCATCCACTGGAGGGGCAGTGAAAGGCTTGACAATACTCAGCACCAAAGAAAAGCAGAGAGATGTTCCACAACATCCTACTGCAATGTGAAGGCACAATGGAAACCTAGCAACAACACAAAACAACCAGTCATCGTGGCATAGTGGTCAGTGTTGTGGACTGATGACTGGGAGCGCTTAAGTTCAAACCCCATCAGAGAGGGATATTCTCAGCCTGCGGCCAGCTCCTACCCAGAGCTGAGTGTGCTAGGGGCTCAAATACGAAGAAATGGATTACACAGTCGAGACTCACCCAATTCACATCTTTGGGAGTGTTGCCCAAATTTTCTGTCCAAAATCTCAAGTTGTCTGCATCTGTAAGCTTGTTGACGCTGGAAAATATTATGAGATCACAGCCTTGTCAAGTTATCATAAACTTAAATGGCACCCCCCACCCCCACCCCTTCCCACAGCAGCATCGTCATCATCATCATATCCATCACCATTCATCATCATACATAGCAGCAGCATCACCATACAAATACTGATAACAAAATGTCCCAAATTCTGAGGCCCATGAAATCAGTATCAGTATCAGTATCAGTTGCTCAAGGAGGTGTCAGTGCGTTTGGTCAAATCCATATACGCTACACCACATCTGCCGAGTAGATGCCTGACCAGCAGCGTAACCCAACGCGCTTAGTCAGGCCTTGAGAAAAAAAAACAACTTTACAAGAGTCCTTTCAACAACGTTATGACATCAAGGAATTTTTAACTTGCACATTGTTTTCCTCAGAACTGAGTTTCTATTATCTCCTGATCCAGAAGCAACGCTTCTGTGCACCTTCAGGGACATTAGATCAGAACCCTTATAGAAACACAGTACCTCTGACAGGGTGGTAGGCCGCAGGTTGGTGAAAACAAAACTCTCTCCAATCATCAGCTGGTCATGCCACTTGTGGAACTGCTTTTGCTGAAAAACAAAGTTTCGCACCCTTGAGAAAATTCTGTGCATGTGTGCCTGCATGCATGTGTGTATGTGTATGTGTGTGTGTGTATGTGTGTGTGTGTGTGTGTGTGTTTGATATCGTGAAAAGGTGATTCTTTTTTAAAATCAGGCTCGCTTTGCTATAAATTTTTTTGCGATTTTGTTGAACATGTAAGCCATGTATTACTGTTCGACTTTTATGCATCATAGACTTCAGCACACTTCATTTATCTGTCTGAGATAATAAAGTTATTCTGATTCTGATGTCTCAACAATGCTGTGACTGGCACAACAGCCCAGTGGTGAGAGTTTTGGACTTCGAGTCTGAGGGTCCATGGGTCAATCCCTGGATCAGCACCCGGTGGATTAACGGTGGAGATTTTTCCTCAACTACCAGGTCAACAGATATGCCAACCTGCTAGCGCCTAAACTCTCTTTGTGTGTATGATACACATGTAGAAAGTCAAACTTGTTGAAGATCCCATTATACATGTCAGAGTCTGATGGATCAGTGAAACATGAACATACTCAGCATGCACGTCCCTGAAAATGGAGTGTGGCTTCCAATGTGGCAGGATGAAAATTGTCAGACACATATCCCACTCATAAACCATATATTTGTATTTGTATTTCTTTTTATCACAACAGATTTCTCTGTGTGAAATTTGGGCTGCTTTCCCCAGGGAGAGCGCGTCGCTACACTACAGCGCCACCCATTTTTTTTGTATTTTTTCCTGCGTGCCTGTTTTATTTGGTTTTCCTATCGAAGTGGATTTTTCTACAGAATTTTGCCAGGAACAACCCTTTTGTTGCCGTGGGTTCTCTTACGTGAGCTAAATGCATGCTGCACACGGGACCTCGGTTTATCGTCTCATCCAAATGACTACAAGTGAACAAGTGAACACAGGTTTTGAAGCCCACAGATGTAGATAAAAAAACAGCAACCACCCATCAGTCCCATAGGTTTTGCATTTTAAAAAAAAGTCTGCATAATATTCTCAAGTTTCCTTATAAATAAAACCCTTTCTTTTTTGACTGGGTGGTATTAGTGAATTTATTTGAATATAACACAAATACTGGTTTCCAAGTGAATGGTATCGAAAGGAAAGATAAGAGTCTCTGTCTGTTGGTACAAATGATGATTTGTTGAAGAATCTAAAAGCACACCATTCAACTTTTTTCTCTCTCCACTTTATGAAATTGTCTTTGATAAAAAATGAACTTTACCTTGAAGATGATTGCCGATTTGCCATGAAGTTCAACCATGAACACACAGTCCTTGTTGATTCTGCACAAGGGAACAAAATAATTTGGCTGATGGCCCTGTCAGCGGTATATGCTGGTCAAGTAAAATCAGTTATGGCCATGTATGAAACCTTTCCAACACTAACACACACATAATATTGTATTACATTATACTGTAATACTTTTCCTTACAACAGATTGCTCTGTGTGAAAGTTGGGATGTTCTCCTTGGAGAGAGAGCGTGTAGCCATAAAGTGTCAGTGTTGCGGACTGACATTGCTACTGGCTTAATTGGGGAGACTGGGACCACACAGTCAAGTATCATCCACTTCATGGGTGCATATTTGGGTGTGTTGCTCTGATTTCCTGACCAATACTGCAAGTGTTTGTATCTCTCGGGCCTGGTTGATGCCAGGTTATCATTATGACAGGAAGTGTAGAGTACAGCCTTGTCATGTAGTCCCAAACCTTAATGGACCTCCATAGCAGCATCGTCATCCTCCTCCTCCTCCTTCATCATTAATATTTTAAAAAGTCCCAAATAATGTGGCCTTTCATGCCCTGCTTTCATGGTGACCTCACTTTCGATACACCTCTACTTCTGTGCTTGGGGTGAGTCTTGCCAAGGTCTTCAGTGTCTGCAGATTCATGGAGGACTGCTGTTGGACGCTCACTCAGTCTGGCTCTGCAACTAAGCAATTACTGCCATCAGTTAGGGGCTTAATAAGTGGTATGTTAAAAAAGGCACTACAGAACACCACCAAAGTGACTCAGCAGCAGTGCAGGGTCTCCTCTGGTGTGTGGCCTCCTGGTGACTTAACATCAATTGTTCCCTCTTGACTGCTGGCACTGCGGCTGCGACAGATGAACTCAGGTGTGGCTGTCTGTGTATGGGGAACTCAGAATGAGCGACGTGGGAATAAAGCTACTGAAATGGTGCAGATAATGAAGCAGCAAAAAAAACAAAAAAAACAAACAAAAACAAACAAACACCAAAAAACAAACATACACACACACACACACACAAAACCACTCTAAGTGTCCTTCTTCTCCAACACCATCCAATGCCTGTCAGTTCACTTTAGATGCATGATCAATGAGAGCGGAAGAGTTGTGTGGGGAGGTGGGAGGGGTGGGGGAGGGGTAGAGGGAGGGGTTTTGAGAAAGAGTGATCATGTATGATTCATGTAATTTGTAACTTTTTCTTTCATGTAAAGCACCTTGAGCTCTTAGAGAGAAAGGTCACTTTATAAATGTACATTATTATCATTACTATTACAAACAAAAATCCATCAGCCACCATGACTAAATGGTTAGCAACGTTAACTGACAACTGGCAGGGCACAGGTTCAAGTACCAACTATGGTTAGTTTTTTTGTTTTTTGTTGTTGTTGTTTTTGTTTTTGTTGGAGGCTGGGGGATGCCTATGGCTGACTCTCACCCACAGTTGAGTGTGTTTTGGCCTTGAATGGGACGTCTGTGACCACACAGTCTAGTATCATCCACCTCACAGATGCGCCTATGGGTGTGTTGCTAAAATTTCCTGACCAACACTGCAAGTGTCTGTTTCTCTGTTTCAACGTTTCCCAGAAGGCAAGTGTTCAAAACAATCAGTCTTTCCCAGGACATACCTGATGATTTCACTGACTGCAGTAACCATTCCCTGAACATTCACAGTGGTGCGGTGTGGAAGGATATGTCTGAAAGGAGAGCAAATGACTGACTTTAAGTTAAAACTTTTAAAAAACTTTTTCTTAGCAAAGGAAATATATTAATAAATATCATAACAATACAAGTGAAAAAAATCAAATCTACCACCCATGCAAGTACATATAATGATATATATACAAAATTACATATACAAAAAGTAAATAATTATTCACAAGGAGTTCTCTTGAAGGTATTTTTTGACATATTGCTGTTTGAGTTATATGCAGGTTTCTGCACAGTCATATGAAACATTTGTTATTGTTATCTTATATCATATTTTGTTTGTTTGCAATTTTTTGTTGTTGTTGTTGTCTTTGCTTTTTGTTGTTTTTTTTGTGTGTTTTTTGTTGTTGTTGTTGCACATCACTTTCTCAGGTTCCATACTTTTTCCTCAAATCTGTAATAGTAAACAATTTTTTTTCTATATATTATATGTATTGTATTACATTTTTTTGGTCAAAACAGATTTTTTTGTGTGAAATTTGGGCTGCTCTCCCTGATGATAGCATGTTGCCTAGGTTCAATGCCACCCATATTTTTTTTTTTTTTCTATCAGCAAATAAATTTGCTTTCCTATCAAAGTCAATTTTTCTTAGGAAATTCATTGCTGTGGAGTCTTTTACATGAGCTATGCACGTGCTACATATAGGACCTTGGTTTATCTTCTCCTCTGAATGACTAGTGTCCAGACCACCATTCATGGTCTAGTGGAGGTTGAGAGGAAGATGCTGGTGAATGTGGGATTCAATCTTGACCCTCAGATTCTCTTGCTTCCAAGATGGGTGTGTTACCACTAGGCCATACACTCACACACACACACACACACACAGACACAGACACAGACACACACACAAGCATGAACACACAAGCACACATACAGTGATACTCTGCTACTAACACAAAGGGGTTTACATAATTCTATTCCTCAGCAGTGTGAACCACACCTCTTTGCATTTTCCATCTGATATTACATTATGTGGAAATGCGTAGAATCAAAGACTGCCAAACATGCACAGACACACACAGACACACACACATACACACAGAGAGACACACACACAGAGTCTGACAGAAACATAACCCTCCCCCCCAACCCCCTCCCCCCAAAAAAGAAAAAAGCTTACCATCACACACCCACACAACAATAAATCAGAACAGAATTATGATTTCAAGGCTGTTCAAATACTCACTTGATCTGAAGAAGTCTTGCAGCAGTGTCAGCACTGATGAGAAATGTATCAGCATGTTTTCCATCCGAGTCCATTTCCATCTATTTGATAGTATTTCAGCCCAACTGGAGAAAAACTAAATTGTTCACACATTTCATTTCTGTAGGTATGTAGGTACTGAATGAATCACAGTATCTGTATGCACAAAATGCTGAATAATTTTGTAATAATTCATAAAAGTTGCATGCACATAGATTTAGAAGATGACTGTTTTGATAAGTAACACAAAGCAAATGACCCACATTTGTATCCCAAAATATCACTGTGCTGGTGACTCCATCTTTGGATTTCTATTGATAATTTCGGTGTGTCTTTCTGTGGAAGAGTGGTGTAACATTGTGTGGGTGTGAGAGGGGAGTATGTGGGTGTGTGTGTATTTGTACATATTATCTTCTAATAGTTCTATACATAGTGTAGAACTTAGTCCGTCTGTATGAATTTTCTAAGCAGGCCTGACAGGGTGTTCTTACAGGCTTTCTCAAAATAGAAATAGTTTAATGGATGCACATTCAAACTATATCAAAGCAAACACAGAAACAACAGGCACAGCAAACACTTCTGTGAGATAATGGACTGAATAACTGAATTTCCTGATTTGTGTAAAGTGTAAAATCAATAGATTGTCAATCAATACTCTTCCTAACTAGGCTAGTTCTTGTTCTTTGTATGTGTTGCACAAAGGCCTCACTCATGTGCTAGAAGCCCTTCAGTTCTCTGACTTACGCGGTAGTTGCAGGGAATTTTTTCAAATGTTCAGATCGCATATTTTTCATTGCTTTCGCTATTGCACTCACCACTGCCATACACAAACAATAGATGTCTTGATCTAATGTCTTGATGTAATTCTAGTTTCACTTTCTCGCTTCCTGAAACCATTTTCTCGAGGAGTTTATCATCATTATCAAGAAAGAGCGATCATACAGTAAGTCTGTGGTATCTTATCAGCACTTGGTAACAAGAATTTGTTAACAGAATTTCAAACCAGAAGAGGGGACAGAAGCATATATGCTTACAAATGTTAGAGTCTTTCGGTCGACATGATTGTGAAGCTGTTTATTTTTCGCGGACTGTGTTTCGTGAAAATGCGGACTATCTTTCCGAGTGGTCAATCAAAATGTAGGAACGAAATCAAGCCGTGTGAACTGATCTAAAAAAATTAATGCAGATCAGCACAGCTCCACAATCTCGACACACTGGCAAAAACTTTGTGAAACGAATATCAACAAATGAATTAATCAATCAATCAATAAATAACGCAATAAATCTATTTTTCCCTTCAATATCAAAACGGTGGTTAGTCCAAGACATTTGTATAAAATATCACGGTGTGTGTGCGTGCGCGTGTGTGTCAGTATGTGTGTGTGTGTGTGTGTGTGTGTGTGTGTGTGTGTGTGTGTGTGTGTGTGTGTGTGTGTCACGGTGTGTGTATCAGTATGTGTGTGTG